>JAWPHD010009812.1:0-100068 GCA_037043455.1 Cyrtodaria siliqua | reverse complement strand
CATAAATATTGCGCTCCTAAAGTCGCGCAATATTAATACGAAAAAAAACTCGTGCATATATCACAATACAAATCTAATAACCTATAATTGTTAGGCAATATGCGTAAAACATGATGATTAGGAATATATGTTCATATAAGTTCAAACAGTTGTTAAATGAAAAAAGATACCTACCCATCCGCTCAGCCGCTGCTGTCTCAAAGCATCTTCGTAAGCTTGTATTTGCTATGGAATAAATTAAGAATTAAAACGTAATGACAGACCATGCCTGACTATGACGTAATTTATTAGCCATATTTTAATTTAGAATATATATTATTTACCAACCATGCCATTGGTGTTGAAATAAAAAAAAGTGTTCAACAATATGACATTGTTTAGATAGACATACACGGTTATTTATGCCATTGTTTTGATGGAAATATATGAAAATTAAAGTAAATATGCTTATATATCTGCAATGCTTTATTTATAAATAATACTTTATTTTACGGTCTTACTTTCAAGCCGTTTATGGACACAATGAATGTATTTTGTAATTTCTTGGCCGCTGTTTTAGAACTGTCTTTCTTTTTTTGGGCTTCCACTTGTGTTTGTAAAGAACGTCTGAAATATAGTCGTAATACAAGTTAAAGGGGTGTGAACGGTAGAAAGCATATTTCACAACCGTTCATCTCAGTCAAACCGAGACTGCAATATTTCGTATTTATCGTGTTCGGCCGTTTCCAAAGGTCCACTCTCATACTATTTTACATTATCTTGTAGCATTATTAACTATGTATTAACTATAATAGAGTATTACATGCACGCATCTTTTAACATCGAAACATTTTATGGGAATGGTGATACTGACAATGAACGTTATTCAGTTTTTTATTCTGTCGTTTTCGTTGCTGGTACATGTATTTGCCAGGCAAGATTAATGTATTTACCAGGCAAGATTAATAAGAGGAGTTAGTTGTCGTCCTTAAAAAAAAGTAAAAAAAGTTAAGTCTTGCTTTAATAACAAGTGAACTTCGTTAACGTTGATATCGTGTATTGTCAACATGTTTGTCGTTCAATTGTTAAAAACAATTGCACTTGACCTTGCATTTTGCAATCTCCGTACCCTCTCATGTACAATGCCGAGTTCAAACCCCGATTGTATTGGTGATAAATATCTTTAAAAATAGTAACGTTTCGAAATGTTAAGTTTATTTTCATAGCTACTTACTCATAAGCTTTGCACAACTACTTACTTCTCCTTAATCGTGTTTGTTGAAAGTGCCATTCTGTCTCTGACCGCCATAAAGAATACTTCCTCTCTTGTAGACAGGAAATAATCCAACATAGATTGCTGGGATATGAAAAATAAATAAATGGTAAACTACAACGATGGTACACATGCGAATATGGATATAAAAATCGAAAAGGAAACATATTTAGAGATGAACAAAATGCCAAATTAGACATCACACACACACAATGGTTAACAATAGGGCTACCGCCTTGGAACGGTCTGTGGCAAAACAAGGCCGATGGGGGTTTAAATCAGGTTCTAGGGTGCGAAATACATTTATAAATGTAATCCTTAAATAAATACATTTAACTGATTTTATAGCAATGGTTTCGATGTGTCCCATCTTCATTAACAAAAGACCGTTGACTAATTTGTGATAGCCTAAAGGTAAATTCATAGCTAAATCATGATGTCGCAATATAAAAAGAAAAACAGAAGATGCTGCTCAGAGAGATTATCACGTTATAGGGCGAATTTCACTCTAGGCAATCTCGTTCTCGGTGGAGTGGACTGTGTTTTTTTATATTCAGAATACATAGGCTATCACTCGTAAGTGCAAGTCAAAAAGCATATGTCGACAAAACAGTTTGCTTTAGATAAGGCTGAGAGTGACTCAAAACAAACTGATGATTATGACAAGTTCTTTAAAATATTCTAATTATATATTACCTTATTCAAGTATTTACAAGTCATTTTCGTGAACTATTGGTAGGCACTATTTAAAAAATAAGTATAAAAGTCGAACAGAAAATGCAGATTTCACAGAACACAGTAAACCCAAAAAAACACTCAAAAAGACAAAGACAAACATGAATGGCAATGTTAATAAGGAATAAAGGCATATGACGTCACAAACACAAACACAAACAACCCAATAGGGCTACCGTCTTGGAACGGTCAGTGGCAAAAATACCCCTGGTATTGTGGAGGGGGTGGGGGTGGGGGGTGGGGGGGGGGGTGGGGGGTGGTAAACCAGGTTATAGGGTGTTATGGGGTGCACCCTACAGTCATCCAAAAAAGACGGGACACCATGAACTATTCTCTAACCAACAAGGCAGCATTCATAGGCAATATAAGTAAATATAGATATAAAAATCGAACAGGAAACACAAAAATGATCGTTTGTATATAAATACAAAAAACAATAACCTAGAAAGCCACAAAGAAGGTACTCAATGACTTGGCAGAAGCCAGAGCAACAAGAGAATACACCATTGAGGGCACGACAATACAAGATTGCAGACAAATATCATCTAAGCTTGACTTAGAATCAGCTTCCTTTAAACAGCCTACTTAAGGCCATAACGAATTAATTACCTGGTTCTCAGGCCCGCCCCATGTCTTTTTTTGGTGCCGCATTGCCGATTTTATCTCAAAAGTAATAAAATAAAAATTGGAAATGCGCTACCGAAATTTCGAAAAAAAAGTTCCGCATAAAAGTTTGTTCCGGTTTTTACATGCAACCACCTCATGGGGAATCCCCTTGTCGGTAGACTGGTGCGCGGCCGACTATCTGCCGCTCTGCTCGCTAGCTTGTGAGTGTTGCAGTCGTACGGGTACCAATCTAGGAGAGTCAGACGCTTGAGACGCTTGGAACTAGTAGGTGCTACAGAACAGGCGATTTATTCAAGCGTCTAATCGACAAAGTCTCACAACAACATGCAATAAATACAAATATACGGACTTACTGTGATTGAAAGAAGCATAAGTCGGGAAGAAATGATAAGGTAATGATCGACAATAGAGATGAGCTGATCCAACTGGTTATTGCACATGAATTTCGAGATATTTTGCATCAATACATGTATTGGAATTAAAAGCTTGGATAAAAAAAAATTCGCCCGCGTGTCTGTTGACCACTGTAAAATTGTAAAAAAAAAATGCGCCCGCCCGCATCTCTTCTCAGAAAAAATGGCCTGAGAACCAGGTAATTAATTTTTTGTGGCCTAAGAGTGTTTAAGTGTTGAACAACCCACTGTGAGCTTATGCATATAAACAGGTTTACAGCATTTACTAAAACCATAAAAGCTAGAAAATGAGCTTGCTTTTATGGTAACAAAGTAAGGTGCTTGCATGGCATGAACGTGGCCCGGATTAGAAACCCCACCCTGATTACAGTTATTTAGTTATAGCCAGTTTACCTACCTGCACAGAAGCGTTAGCGTTAAAGAGCATGACACAAAGAAATCCAAGAACTTCTTTTGCTACATCCTCATTCCTCGTCGCCAAGTGTGGGAGGACCTTTTTCATTGCTCCCTTAATATCGTACAGGTTCTGTATCATTCTGATGTTCGTCAAGGCTCTGTAATATAAATGGAACACTCATAAGAACAAAATGCTATGCTTAAAGTGCCTATCGCGCTATCAACAAGCATATTTTACAAAAGATGTATACCGTTTCTAAACGTACTGACGACAAGGTATATATTTATAACACATATTTTGAGAATCCAAACTCTAAAGGCACAACATGAACGGCTTTAAACAGCCAGGCCAAACCTTAAAACTATAGCGTCGAATTAAGAGTTACTAACTCATAACTCATTTTACGTATATTCAATCACGGGTATTTTAAGAATCTGTGAATAAACCTATATTTTTTATTGGCAAAATTACACTATTACATGAACTGAACACCTACGTAGAGTTTTGATGAACAGGTTTGTAGTGTAATTTATTTTGCCGTTATTTGGAGAGTTAATTCATTCAAAATTAGTATAAATATTGACGACATATACATATTAAAATGTGATCTCTTGGAAGCACGAATTCAAATAAGAGAAATAGAGCAGCAGACTCGCATTCGCAACTTCTCGTACACTGCTTCGCAGCATGAGATCCCGAAGAATGACGGGATTGGCCGAGCGTTCACGATTGGCAGACTCGGTGTCGAAGAACTCAAATGACTAATAAAACATCACAATCATTAATTCATAGTCGGGGCCACCTTTTACAACAAACACAAAACACTAACGTATGCTAGTGCGAATGTCAATACATACTGAAACGGGGATCCCCTGGAAGCAATGAACTCCAACAAGAGGGGAAAGAGCAGCATACTGTTTTTCTAAGATGATCTGTTCGTGAGAGATTATATAAACTGCATCACATCTCACGCCCCTTAGTACCGGCATACGTGATATTCTACTTTAAAGTCATACAGGTTGGGCTCAATAACAGAACGGACTATTAAATAATAACACTACTGAGCTGTGCAACATATTAAACTACACTTATTATAATTGTGTTACTGTCCATCTACTGAATACCACTGAAATATCATAAGAAGCAGAAAGTGGATCTAAACACTCTTACAAAAATTAAATTGCATTTTTGTTTTGAACAAATATATATATATATATATATACAAATATATATATATATATATATAGGGAGAAACATTTGTGAACTACCAAGTATAGACAACCTTCGGACGAACTACGGCAGGGCGCCTAGCTATGACGAGATACAAGCGTATGAATTCACTCCTTAATAAAGGTAGCTGCAACACACGTTGATGAACTGTATCTCTACATCATAACACACTCGTCTGGAGGCACAATTAACATATAGACGCATACTTACATACAATTATAGCTCATATGAGTGGGCCACATTTAAGCGTTCAACCACACACAGCTATATTGAGACAGTGACAATGAAAGGTGCCGGATCTTGGGGATACTGTGAATTCAGTAAATATAATAAAGGGAGAGAATTTGAACTCACTACGGCAACTGATATATATATATATATGCGAACATGTGTTTCTTAAATGTTATTGCCCTATTTATTATATTAAATGATTAATTTCTTTTCATTTCTTACTTGGCTATTTTCCGTTCTGTTGTTCTCGTAGGCCAGTCAACATGAAGCTTTCTCTCTTCATTATGTATAATGGCCCTAAGAATCTGCAAACACTTGATATTCAATTCGTCCATTTCCATCCGCGCATTCTCAGTGACACGCTTGGGTTCCATAGAAATGCTTTATTAAAAAAAAGCAATGTCAACAATAAGTGGCATGAACAGTCGACACAGGAAAATAACACCATCGCGTGTGTATTTCTATGATACTGTCTAAACTACAGAATAAATAAAACATAAAAACACATATATTATATTTATACAAGCAATTATTGAATTGATCTGTACTGGATTTTATAGTCGCACCAACAGCTAAGGTCACATGGCGACTTTTCCAGCTTCCGTGGAGGAGGAAGACCCAGGAGCCCCTCTGGGCAATTTTTGTGCACGGGCGTGCACCTGGGTAGAACCACCGACGTTCCGTAAGCCTCACACAATTAAATGATAACAAGAAATATATAGAGGATCTTACACGGGCACTCATTTATTATTGAATTTATTAAACGAGAAGGCAAAATGATATGATGCGAGGCTCATGCCGAGAATTATATCACTTTTGCTAACGAGTTTAATTTAACGAATGAGAACGAATGTTAGATTCTATTTATCACATAACTCACATATCGACTTTTATTGCATTTTGCCTGTCTCTTTAACACGCGAAACCGACATAAACCGTGAGAATTGGATCATAGTCATTATCGATGGTTTTTGACAGCGCATACTATGCTTATTTATACTTATATATCTAGTGGTATATCGAATATATAGAATGGTGTTATTCCACTCTCACACCGTAAGTTATGTGATAAGATACATTACCCGACTCTCATTCCACACGCTATTTAAATATGACAAGAGCCAAAACTTGATATGATATTTCCAAAAGGTATTATTGTACTGCATATATAGTATTAGTATGCAGTGTAATTATGTGTAAATTTGTTGCTTTTCTGGTTGACGTCTAAACACGTATATAATATAATTTATATCCATAATTTCATATCCAAAAGCAAGATATCTTTAATACAACGTATATCTATTAGCAGCTTTCCGGATTACTCGTAAATTAAAAAAAAAAAACATTTTAAAATGTGACTCTATATTCTGTTTTCATATGAATTCATAGGCTAAATGCAGATGCAGTATGTATTGGTTAATGATACCGATACCTCTAGAAGAAATAACATCACTGGTAAAATGAGAAAAATGGTCCTATAAAAATCACAGCACCCAAATGCAATGGCACCGTAGGTCCACATTGTATCACAAACAAGCAAATTAAATATATAATGAAAAGGACAATACACAACACAACATGTCGTAAATCATTAACGTCAGTAAAATACTCACTGAAGCTGTTCTATCAACTTGCCCGCCCACTCATATCTTCGTTCGACCTTTTTCTCGGACGGGATTGTAAGGCATTTGATCAGACTTTGGAACTCTTCTCCCAATGGCAGTGCCTCGTCACCTCCCATCTCAGTGTACTCTACAATGTTTGTCAACGTTTAATGGAACTATCAATAGCTTATTAGATACCATACAGATGTTTTGTTTCTGTTTTCAGATCAAGGAGACCTGGTTTGAGGTAATATGTTTAGAATTCAAAATTAGTTATTGAACAGTTTATCAAACACGCGACGGCTTAATCCGAACGATTCTCTGAATAATCGTTGCCCTCCATAGCCATTTACATTTATTGAATAATCAGGTTTCGTTGTAGATATAATTTAATATTTTAACTCTCAAGAAACTTTTTTTCTCAAGAAATATTTTAACTCTCAAGAAACTATTTTTCCTTATTTTACAATGAGTTGATGTGTTATGAAATATTCACATAATATAAAAGCGGTAAAAGCATGACTTCACATGAACATCAAATTGTATGTGTAAGTAAATTTGGACTTTGAATCTAAAAAGTACTACATTTACATGCTTTGCATTACTTTATAATATGATTATTCATTCATTTTAATCTGACTAACAACTTAATATTTTAAAATATTTATTGTATAATGTACCTCTGTTAGATTTGGTCTTTAGTTGAGCGGAGACAGTATTGTGGCCGGAAAACACAAGAGAGCAGCTCTTTGTAAATGTTCTAAACTTGGCATTGATCTCTACTTCATCGGAGTAATATTCTATGTTACCCTGTATAAAACATAATAAAGGTGATTTTTTTTTTAATTTTAAAGTCAATGTCACGCAGTTAAATCTTTAAGACGTAAAAATAAGATATATTAACTTTTTTTTTATAAGAACCTTACAGTATTACTATAAGAGATGGTGGGTGTAAAGGTTTGCTTTTAAATAACCATTGAACAGGAGAACAACCAACAAACGGTTATTTAAAGCCGCTATCCCGTCAACAACGGGTAAAATGACCAATTTAACCCAAAAAAATCTCGCGACCGAGGTAGGTTGATTGTATTCATTACACGTGACCATACAATGCAATCTGTAATAAACAAAATCATAAAAGACATCTCAACTTACATTTGTTAAAAAAAAAACACATAACGCATGCAAATTAAGACATTGTTAGGCAAGTATATCATACATAAAAGTAAACTACATACCCTTCTGATGGCGCTTGACGTGTCCTCTACGGTAATACCGGAAGCAAATCTGTCGAGCACTTGCTCCAAGTTCTAAACACATCATGTATAATATGTGTAAGCGGCATACAGTAATTTCATTAGATGGTAAATCAAAATTTAAAACAAAACAACTATACCTAATCTTTTTTTAATATTATAAAGTTGACACACTCTTGATGATATTCGATAAAACACTGTCAGTGAAAAGTGCTCACTCTATCTTTTTTCAACAATGTCTCACTAGCTCGCGCGCTTCCTTTTAGTTTCAATAATATCTGGTGATTATTTACACGCCGAACGCATATTTATTTATTAATTGTTTCTAAACATATTTTAAGAAATGATTAAATCTTTAGTTTTGTTACCTATTTTATTCAGTTTGGTTCATTTCCTTTAGATATACAACATCGACTAGTAAGAATACTGCAATAAAACTGCTCACCGAATTTGGCATATTTGAGATGGGCACAATGACGGTTACAGAATTCACCAAGTTCTTCATGTGTTGTGGCTTGTAAAGTAGTGGACCGAGAATTTCAGCAAACATCTGTATTTAAAAGAAAGAAACACAACCCTTACACAAACACATCGTGTAGTGGACCGAGAATTTCAGCAAACATCTGTATTTAAAAGAAAGAAACACAGCCCTTGCACAAACACATCGTGTAGTGGACCGAGAATTTCAGCAAACATCTGTATTTAAAAGAAAGAAACACAGCCCTTGCACAAACACATCGTGTAGAGGGCCGATAATTTCAGCAAACATCTGTATATAAGGCTTTGCAACATACATATTAAGGTGCATACGATAGGAAGATTTAAAATTAAACACGTACTATTCTGTGAAGGTGCGTTGTGATTCTTATTCCGTTATATCATTACTAATGTGGATTATGGGATTAAGTCATTACATAGTGAGCGCTAGAATAGACAAAATATTGGCTTCATTGCAATTTGTTATTTTAATTTTGATGGACCAAAATAGGCATATATAAATGCTATTTACAACTGGACGTGAAGTTTGATACGTTGTCAAAACGTATTTATATTAACTGATATTTTATATTAAGTTTATTTTTCATTGAATGTGTTACATGTACTCAAAAAAGTGTGCATATACAAATCCCTTACCACCACCGCTTTTGCGATATGGTCTGTTTCGTCAATTTCGTTTGGATGTGACGCTGGGTCAGGAAAATAGAAATCCCGGTAGAATGTCTCCAAGAACGGCAGTACGCCTTCTAGGAAATACAACAACGTGCCGTATGCTGACGACTCAAAGTCAGGAGCCGCTGCTTGCCCACTTGAACATAAAGCATATGGCATATATATAACGAATTGTATGAATAACGTATAGCATAACTAAATGCATTACTCTTTAACAAAACTTGGATGTTTTTCAAACTGATAGACTCTTTTCATTTATCATTAGACAAATTGAAACCTATGTATACACTCGATATTTCTTAAGGTCTCCGTGACATCGTTTGTGAGAAAAATAGTGCATAAAATATGTCACTATAATACATTAGAAAGAACATTTGTTACTGAGCTACAGTTGTCGGCGTGGTTGTCACAACTGAGAACGATGAGTTAACTGACTCATAACTGAGTTAACTTAACCAGGGATATACCACTGAATCAGCAAGGCCATTCAGATCATAGCAAAGCTATACTCAAGCGGAGTGGCCAGCAACCACGCTTCTGCTCCGCTTTAGAGGAGTGGCCAGCAACCACACTGCTACTGGACTCCAGCAGGGTGGCCTGCAATCAGCTTCTGCTGCAACCTAGCAGAGTGGCCAGCAACCACGCTGCTGCTGCACCCTAGTGGAGTGACCAGCAACCACAGGAGTGCAGTGGTCTAGTGGTAGAGCGTTGGACCCATGATCCAAAAGTCGTGGGTTCGATTCCCGCGATTGCCATATGCGTTATGTCCCAGAGCAAGACACTTTATCTACATTGCTTAGTTCTGGTTCTACCCAGGAAGACATCGAGATTGATTAAAATGAGTTTATAGAGCTTTCGTTACAATCGATGTAAAATAAATAAGTTACATATTGTCAACCCTTTTGTATTTGTGATGTCTTATCTGGCCTTTTATTCATCTTAAAAGTGGTTTTTTTTCTTCTGTGAATGTTTGTGGATGACTGTCGTCCTTGAATGCTACTTTTCCTGTTCGATTTTTATATCTCCTTTTAAAAAGACAGTTTGACCACCAATCTGAATTCAGTTAATCATTGTTTCATATTTTTAAATATTTAAACTTATTCAAATAATATTTAATATATTTTTCTTTATGTGTTCGTGGGTAAACCAACGACACTGTACCATCTTGCAACATTCGGGAAGGATATTGTTAGTTATTCTAAAAACAAAATCTATTTTAAATGGTATAACCTCTTTTCTGGAGCAGTTTTTATATACACTGCAATTTTATCCGGGTCTTCCTTCACACTGTCCGTTAATCTGTTCATCTCAGCCGAGACTGCCGACATGTAATCCCAAAGGTCACTGAATAACAAAACACAAAATGATAGAAATATAGATCCATTTTGTTTATTGATTTTAACTATTACATCTTTTCAACATGACATATATATGACAATTATATGCACACACACGTGACAGATATTAACATTATATATTAGAAGAACATAATCAATATTTAGTTTTATTTTCTTCATACATATTTAAACCAAAAGCAATTTAAATAGACAAAAACGATACGAATATCATGGCATGTAGATGTTAAACGAGGTTGTTCTGGGTCCATATTGATAAAGCTTCTTAGCAATATCTTAAGTTAAATTTTATAAATGTTTTAAACAACTTTTTCTGTTGATTTGAGGCGTTTTCTTAATATTGTTAATAAGGTTATGGATAAATAAATTTTACAGCTACTTATTTATCTTAAAAAGGATGGTTTGTAGTTTCACTGTGAGGTTCATAAAGATAATTATTTAAAAATATGTTCAAATCTTATATTTTGACCTTAGTAATATTTTCCAATTAAGTTGCTTTATGAATACGGGCCCTGGAATAAGATATTTATACATAATGTATAGCTATTTAGTCTGTTAATAAATTGGAAATGCATTTACGTAAACTAAGAACATTAAATTAACATGTCTAACGTATGGTACTATATAATGCACTCTTATGACTAATGCTCTAGACAGACAATGTGATGTTTTAACAATGATACATCTCTATCCAATGTATACTTTACATTTTGTTTAAGATTTTAAAAGGTTCGTTGGGAGTGTACCTATGTGTTAAATTAAAGTCACCATATTGCATACTAATTAAGTAAACCAATGATCGTTTGTGTTTGTATCAACCATCTATATATTTAGGTTTGAGCTAAACATTTAATACATGTCTGGTGTTATTCTTTTCAATCTTTACAGCTTAAGGACTTGTTTCATGTATTGTAATATTATATATTTATCCACATGTATAATCTGTATACATATACTGTACAAACCCCAAACAGCATTTGAGCGGTTTCTAAACTAGACTATGCATATCTAGACTATTCATATTGTTGTTAAATCTTTCCTTTCTATTTAAATACCTATGCATATGCATGTAACACAAATTAACATGCAATAAACACTAAATCTACCAAACCTATTTGTTACACTTGACGAATACAAGTTATTTATGATTGCATGCTGTTAGTAAAGCACTTTATATTCTACGTATTAGCCGTCTCATTTTTACCCTGAGAAAAACTGACAATGTCCTCTGGAAATCTCGCTGAAGAAATATGTCATGATAATAAACATAAAAAGGAAGAACACAATAATTAACGAGGTTTTCCATACGGTATGTAAAATGCCATATACCAAAACGTTGTACTATTACCAAATGTCTAAAATAATAATATACATTATGAGAATAGATATTATATATCATACACAATACAGCATTCGAACTTAACTATTTTGATGCAGTTTGAGAGACTAATATACAAGAAGAAAATATCGTATAACAAAACTACAATCTTTCAATTAAATAATTGCGTATGAAGTAATGAAATGCACCTGGTTCACAATAAAAGTATAATATACAATCATAAATTTATGGCTAAGCACCTATCATTTTCATTAAACCGATTGTAGGGTGTACCAACCTTCACAATTGCAATGGAGATAAGAGTCAGGTTTGGTTCACCCTACAACCGGTCTACACCCCCTTCATTGACATAATTTGTCAAAAATCGTTGTCTTTTACAACAAAGATGATGATGGTTTTAGAACATTAAATATGAACATTTAAGAAACATAAAGTTCGTTACTTATGCCTATGTTTTGTTCAGTCGGAGTCATTACAAACATGTTTTTCTTATACATCATACCCACTTCAATGTCTTTTAAACAAAATATAGTTAACAAGCAAATCCCAACATACCCAAAGTGTGACATCTCACTGGCTCCTGTATCCAATGCACTTTCTAAACTTTTCATGTACACGTGGTGTAAACATTTCAAGAACGGTTTCTTGTACACGTTGTCCACATTGTCGTTCCTCAGCACCCACAGCAAGTCATCTATAGGCAGGATTGTCTGACACAGTGACTCGATGAACATGTTCTCGCCCTGAGGTTTAGCAATTACAATACACAATGTGACCTTATACATAACAAGAAATGTCACTGTAAGTGACAAATGCCCCCGAAGTGACATTTGACCTCTAAGTGTAACCTAGACCTTGAGCCACGGACCTTGATTTTGTGCATGACACGTCGTCTTGTTGTGGTGAGCACTTGAGTCAAGTTATTTGAAAATCGGTCCATGAATGTCAGAGTTATTAACCGGACAAGAAAGCACTTATTTTTGACCTTAGACCTCTAAATGTGACCTTGACCTTAGAGCCACGGACCTGGCTTTTGTGCGCGACACGTCGTCTTGTTGTGTTGTGCACTTTTGCCAAGTTATTTAAAAATCCGTCCATGAATGTCAGTGAACCATGAACCGAACACGATTGGACGGACGGACGGTTGGACTGACGGACGGTGCGACTACTTTATGCCGCCCTTCGTGGGCATAACAAAAACAACGCAGTTATGTTACTTTTTTTTTCTTTATCAGATTTCAATCTAGTTGGTGTGCTGTAAACCTCTCGAAATATGCTTTGGAGTATCGATTTAGTTTTGTAAATGCTACATTTTTAGTTCGAATTGAATATCTACTTACATAGACTATTTAACATGCTATAGCAGAGAACATGAACAAAGTCAAGGGAAAAATGGTTCCGAAAATTGCCGCAAAGGTATTACAAAAAACTGATCTTGTTTTATGATTTGCTTTATTATAAAGCGTTAGTGTATGTTTAACAAAATCACAAGATGTCTGCATAATACACTACACGATATGTCTTACCTCGGCACATGCCGCTAGTAGGTCCAGCAGACTTATATAGTATCTAAGCCGGGATATCTCTCCGGGGTCAGTTAGAATCTTTGTTCTGTGAATGACAAATTATACTGTAAATAAGTGATATTCACCTTTAGAATGCATTATACGTACTGTACTGTTGTTTCGTTTCAATTCACAGCAAACATACATTGAAGGATGGCATTTCAAGCTTAACACATTTGCATCAACATACTTTTCTTAGAATTATATAATGGTAATATTGTTTTCTCACCGTTCTTCTCTCGTAAAATCAAGCACAAAGGCCACTTTCTTGTAATTCTGCATAATGTACTTCATTACGTATGCCTGGTTCCGTTTCAGTGTCAAGTTGGTTCCCACTACTTTAACTACCATGCCCAGCAGGTCAAGAAATTCTGGCGCCCTGTCTTGCATATCAGCAGCTCTATTGACAATCTTTTGGATTTGTCTTGGACTGATCTTGAGACAGGTTGCTTGGTTTCCACAGAATACCTGTATAGTATAAATACGCATTAGTATATATGATTATCTTATCCATACGTTAATTGTTTAACATGTAAACTAACGACCGGTATGTATTGTTTGATTTATGTTCGAATCTTACCATATGTGTATGCATGCAATACCGAAATATTACATGCGCAAATTCAGAAAGTATATATATTGTAGTGCGTATGGATCCGCTTAACAGCATAATATACCACATGTAAAATCAGCACTGTATAACAATAGTTTACTTGCACTATGTTTTCTATCTTTAAATGAGCAGAGTAAATGATAGTTAAAGACACATTTCGAGCCTATTGTAGGGGGGGGGGGGGGGGGGGGGGGGTGCCTATTGTAGGGGGGGGGGGGGGGGTGAGGGGGTGTGTGTGAGGGGGGGGGGGGGGGTGGTGAGGGGGGGTAGAAATACATTTGCACAAGGAAATTGAGAGTATTAGTTTTTTGTCAAAGGATGAGGTCCGTCCCATAAAGAGTATAATAATGTAGTAAAAATTATAAACGTTTTGCATTTTATGTGCACTTGTGTATATGTTAAAACAACTATGTATAGACGGATTTTCTTAAAAGACCCATGTTAACAATTAATATATTTTGTATTTTTAGCACAATATACTCTATTATCAGTTACTTCTCTGCCATGTTTTAGTAAATCTCAAATGCAAGAAACTCATTGGGACTTCAAAATTCAAAAATCGTTGTCGTCTGTCAGTGTTTTTTATCACCTGAGCCGAAGGCTCAATGTGATGTTTTGGAATCACTCTTCGCCCGTCGTCCGTCCGTTGTCTGTCCGTTGTCTGTCCGTCGTCTGTCGTCGTCGTTATCTTTTGCTTCTGACGACTTTTTCTCAGAAATTCATTAAACTGGATTTTATAGTTGCACCAACAGCTAAGGTCATTTGGCGACATTCCAGCTTTTTATTGGTGGAGGAAGACCCCAGGTGCAAACCCGGGCATTTTTTCGTTACGGGCGAACCTGAGTAGAACCACCGACGTTCCGCAAGCAAGCTGGATAGTTTGATACTCACATACTAAACAGTCCTGGCCCCATGGGGACTTCTAGTTTGTGTGTTGTTGTTTGTTTTCTGATATTAATAATAACAAAAAGAGAATCGGTAGAACCGATGGATTCATCCCGAAAGTCACACAGAAAAAAGTAATGTTTATTGTGAGTGCTTCCTTATTCAACATGAATCCGTACGGAACTATATTATGCTCCGGATAAGATTTTTCAAAAAAGGGAGATAATTAAAAAAGTAGTGAAGCTAGAGTTATGGTTCCTATGAACTGCACTCCGTCTCATTGTCCTAATCATTCACACGAACTTTAATCAAGCATACTTTTGAGTTATGCTCCGGACAAAATGTGTGACGCACGGACGCACGGACGCACACACGGACCGACGGAAAAAGCGGCGAATATATGCTCCCCCATAATAAACAATCTAGTGTTTTTATTTACAATATATTTTGTATCAAAAACTAAGGTAATAGTAAAAGAAAAAAACTGTGATGGGCCTCACTATAATGTCTCTGTGGTAATCAGTCAGCGAGAAGTAAGCAGTTAAAAAGCATGCTATCCATGATTTTGCAATGACTACATTCAGTTGGGAAATGTGTCTTTAAATAAACTCCGTGTGAGTCTTAAATATAATTGCCAGCTAAGTTATACTAAATGTACCTCTTTCAGTGCGATGGCAAGATCCGACTCTACCACCCTAACATCCAGCAGAATGTCTAAACGTTCCATGATATGATGTTGAACGCGGTGGTTCTCCCTGGCTAACAACTTCAGCAAATAGAAAGCCTTCTTAAATATGTCAGTCATTCCTCCATAGATTTTCTGTAAAATATAATATAATGGTTTTGATTGTTTAGTAAAAACTATTATAATGCAATAAAAATTGTGCCAACCTACCTAAATCAGGAATCTCTATTTAAGTCTTACTCCCAGTTAAAACTAAGAAAAATAGTAACCACAGATTAAATTGAAATATCTTTAAATATTAACAAGGTGACACATCTGCACGAAAGGTGAGTCACACACATACGCGTTAAACTGGCAAGCGGTTGTGCTCCTCGATTAACAAAGGAAATACCGACGCTAACAATTTGATATTTAACTGTACTATTCACATATACTAACTAGTACAAATACAACATTTATCACTCTTGCTGGATCGCCCCCTACAGTACAGTCGTGTATCTTTTCAATACAACATTACTACAAATAAGTATAAAAGTCGGACAGGAAATGCAGCTTTCTCAGAACACAGTAAACCCAAAAACACGCAAAAGGACAAACATGAATGGCAATGTTAATAAGGAATAAAGTCATATGACGTCACAAACACAAAAAGGGGTTGACAATAGGGCTACCGCCTTGGAACAGTCAGTGGCAAAAAAGGCCACTGGGGCTTTAAACCAGGCTCTAGAGTGCACCAAACCTCACATTAAACTACTGTCATCCCAATACAACGGGACAGTGTAAATAAAGAAACACCGCCAGTGGCAAAAAAGACCACTGGGGGCTTTAAACCAGGCTCTAGGTGCACCAAACCTCACGCTTACCCTACTGTCATCCCTATCAAAAGGGACAGTGTAAATAAAGAAATCCCCGCCATGAACTATTCTCTAACCAACAAGGCAGCATTAATAGGCAATGTAATAAAACACAAAGATGCTCTTGTATATATAAATACAAAAATAATAGCCTAGAAAGTCACAAAAAAGGTACTCAATGACTTGGCAGAAGCCAGAGCAACAAGAGAATAAACCATCGAGGGCACGACAAGACAAGATTGCAGACAAACATCAAACGTCACCGTCTTCTTGGGCTTTATGTAGACGTCATCATAGGGACCACAGCCTGTCCGGTCATGGCACAATTAAAGAGGAAAGCATAGTGGCAAACTGTAAATGGGTCCACCACCAAGCATGCAATGCCTTACAAAATGATAGGGTCATAACCTATTTTGATAACCTTTTCAACACGTTTAACACATATAGTATGAAAGTGACCATGACCAAGGATCATACGAAGTTTGTAAATCACGTCACCATAGAAGTAAGTATAAAAGTCGAACAGGAAATGCAGCTTTCACAGAACACAGCAAATCCAAAAACACGCAAAAAGACAAACAAGAATGGCAATAGTAATAATAAAGGCATATGACGTCACAAACACAAAAAAGGTACAGCTACCGCCTTGGAACGGTCAGTGGCAAAAAGGCCGTTGGGGGTTTAAACCAGGTTCTAGGGTGCACCAAACCTCACACTTACCCTACTTCATCCCAATTAAACGGGACAGTTTAAATAAATAAATCCCCGCCATGAACTATTCTCTAACCAACAAGGTTGTGATAGTCCTTGTCACAGAAGAGTTCTTAAATTACTTCTATTTTTTATTTTTAGCTTTTTAGTTATAAATAGATTATGAATATTAAAGTACTTGACATCTATAAATATTATTAAAACAATACATCCCTCGTTAGTATTTTATGTAGTTTGTATCTACTTAACTATACCGGGTTATTATGTATGTAGCTTGTATCTATTTAGCCACATCACGTTATTATTCATGCATTTTGTAATTCGGTTCTACTCACCAGTAATTTTGCATCGATATCTTGAATCAGGATGTCAAACAACACATTGAGTATACCTTGAAAAAATAAATGACGTCATATCAGTTATACAGACAACACATTAAACGTGTCTTATATTTGAATTTAATTCAATGCAATATAATTTAATTCGCTTTTTAAGAATAGTTGAAGGATTGTGGTTATGTCGTCCTTTTATTTTACGAAATATGAAACATATTCATATTTTATTTTATATTATATATATTAATAACTCTTTATTTCAGTGTCATCAATGTAAAATACATAATAAAAGCAAGTTTATAACACAAAACATTATGCACCAAGTCATTTAAGAGAATATAACTGTTCAGTATTAATAAACAAAGATGTATATAACACACTATATTAAAACATATGTTCGGGAACATGAAGTATATATATTTTTTTATAGTTATTACTCCGGTTATTACATGTCATGTGTAATGCATACCTGTATGCAAAATAATACTTTCTTTTATAATTAATATTGTCAAACCATTGCTTATCATGAATTTATATTTAATTAATATTGTCAAACCATTGCTTATCATGATGTTATTTATAATTAATATTGACAAACCATTGCTTATCATGATGTTTTGATTCATCGGATGTGGTTCATCCGGTGTCATTGGTAGATGGCAGAATCTGCAATAAATGATTATAAATTGATTAGATCAACTGAGAATAAATTAGTTTATTAGTATCTTAAAGATACACGCCCACCAACAATAGTGAGTGTGAATAGGCATAGTGTAGCGTTTAGTAAGTTTCGTAATGTATTATTAAAAGACAGTTCTTTAACATGTAATTAAACTTTACTTTGCATACAACATTTAACATACTACATGGGATAAGTAATATATTTAATCTAATCTCATGTGTCTACTACTTTAATGAGGTATATGAAATCAAGTGAATACGATATCAACCCATTAATGTCCAGCGTCCTATTTTTGGGACATTGGTTGTTTTTGACAGCCCCAATTAAGAGAAAATGTACTACGGCAATATAACCTTTCCGTGTCATTGTTATCATGTTACCAAATCCATTTGTACAATAAATAACAGACAAAACATGCAGAAAAGTGTCACTAAGAGATTTTTACTGAACAGAAGAGGGAAAAACTGATGCGAATGAAAATGTCTAAGGAAAGGTAAGTTGTAGTTTTTATTTTCAATTCAGGCCATAGCATATTTACTGTAGAGTTATTGTTATTCTATGAAGAAAATGTATCAGATAACACCGTTTGATATAAAATTATATACACGTTCTGAACATGTTAGCGGTATGACCCATCCCAAAAATGGGACCTTGAGCATGAGTGTGTGTGTGGGGGGGGGGGGGAGTGGGGAGTGGGGGGCGTGGGGTTAGGGGGTGTATATTTATACAGTTTGCATTCAGTATATATCGTATTTGCCAGTAATCATTGAACA
The DNA here is from genome assembly GCA_037043455.1 of Cyrtodaria siliqua. Taxonomy (NCBI): domain Eukaryota; kingdom Metazoa; phylum Mollusca; class Bivalvia; order Adapedonta; family Hiatellidae; genus Cyrtodaria; species Cyrtodaria siliqua. The sequence goes on along the minus strand of JAWPHD010009812.1, from coordinate 81,356 downwards.
AATGATACCTTATTTATCATTTTTATCTTGTTTTACAGATTCACTGTTAGTGATATTCTACAGATGCTAGAAGCTGATGATGATTTTCAAGAGGCAGATATATTTCTGGGCCCACCAGGCGAGCATGGCAATGACACTGACAAATACAGTGGTAGTGAAGATTTGCGAGTGGGGGTGGGTAGGAGGGGTGGGTTGGGGCGAGGCAATATAAATAATCTGTCCGGCAATCTGCTAAGACCACGTGCTAATGCTACGAGTAGACGTCCGTATTCTGGAGATGATACCAGCAGTGAATTCGACCATGAAGGTGAAAGTTCTCTCAACTCGAGCGAATCAGATATAGTACCATTGACTGTATCATTTCCCTACGGAAGCACAATGAAGAGGTGAATAATATCAGGTTCAGCAGAGGTAGGGGAAATGTTCAGCCATAACCTCCTCGAATTCCGTCGACAGATTGTGAAAATCTATCTCAAAATGACATTGGGACGACCTACTGCTCGGGTCAGGCGTCCCCACGGTAGAGTACCCGATGCTGTGAGACTAGACAGACAGTATCATTACATTTTTTCCAAGATTTACGCAACGCAGGTGTGGCCAAGAATCTGCAACAAGTGTGATGTAGGACTTCATGACCGATGTTTCATGGATTTCCATAGATGACTTATAATATACAATCTAAATGTGTACATACCCCAACAGATTCTTGAAAAGAGCAAACTACCATTTATTGATATTGTTTCTTATGTATTTGGACATATTAACCTCAAACAACTGTTAGTGTTTTTATCAAAATTAAAGATAGGCCTCCCATGCTCAGCGTCCCATTTTTTGGGGCAGGACATATTTTGCTAAAATCAGCAAAGATTGTCCAATAATGTATGAAAATAAGCCAAATTTGGTTCTTTTTTTAGTAAATTGTAAACATATATACATACATTTAAACTAATAAAAACTTGGGCACTAATGGGTTAAAGGAAGTACATCAGGATTGGTATTATTTTTAGAATTGTTCAAATACATTATTTATGTATTTAATTTATAAAAATAAACCAAATGAGCCATAAAGCAACGATGTTACGCTGAACATATAAAATAAACGATCCGAAGGAACTATTTCCTAACTATGGTGACGCGACAGGGATAGCTATATTAAACTTGGCGGTAAAATAAATCGCAGTGTATTGCAAAGCGAGCGTCATGTGTTGATATCGCCGATTTGCTCTACGTGACAGCTATTTATAACTTGGGGATTTCACTACGGACTGTTAAGACTTGTTGTAAATTGTGATTTTTAATTATTGCGCTGTATTATAGGAAACTGTTAATGTTCCATCGAGGAAATATTTCACGTTTTAAATTGGTCATTTCATACTTTTTATGTTTTTAAACATATTAGGCCCTAAAGCCTGATGTACTCCGTTTAAAATGGTAAATATATAGAGGATATTTGTTTGTTTTGAGTGAATACAGGATTTATTTTCATCGAGAAGTGATAAAACTTATATTTTCACTCGTGCTTTAGTATGAGTGAAAATATTTGAGTTTTCTCACTTTTAGATGAAAATAAATCCTATATTCACGACAAACCAACAAATATTCTATTTATTATAAAGATCTACTCAAAACCTGGAATTTTATGCATAAAAAAACTAATGCGCCAAAACAATGACGTCAATAACGTCAACAACGTAAACAACGTCAACAGTTGCATGACGTCATTTTGAGTGAAAATGTATTATATTTTCACATGTGAAATATAAACAATGAAAATATAAGGTTATATTTTAATCATAAACTCCACTATTTCACTGGAAAGTATATAATAAAAATTAGGCTTCAGCAATCGGATACAATGGACGTGAAGCGTACTCTGCGAGATCGTCGAGAATATTTCCCATAAGCTTGACCTGCTGGTCGTCTAGCTTTGCACGTGACAGACGTCTCAAAATCGGCATGTTCTTCAACACCTCCCTGTGTACCCGTGCAGAGTCTTGTGTCAGCAATATCTGAACATTGTAGATAATATATTTAGGTTATGTTGCCATTTTAAATGAAAACAAACATATTTTATTTATATTACGAGCGAAACAATTGAAAGCAAACATTTGTTTCCAGAAGTAGTTTTACGTTTCTCATCAAACAGGTTCCTTTCTCCTCATTCCGCGCTGTAAGTAAGAGGTTTCCGATTTCCCCGAAAATGTTCTTATTTACTATCAAATCATTACCTCAGTAACGTTGTCACACGCATCATATGTTATAATGTTTTTTAAAGCTGTTCAGCTTGTGTTTATTGATGCCAAACAAGAGTATTCAAAATCTTGAATTCCATTGAATAGGATTTTATAGTCGCACCAACAGCTAAGGTGATATGGCGACTTGTCCAACTTCAGACCCCAGGTGGTATTCCAAAGATGTTTCGAGATGAATTGACACACAAGCACAAACAGACAAACGCACTTAATGCAATAACCATTATAGATATATATTACCTGCGCCTTACTGGCGAGATTGAAGACATTCATCTTGGAGGAGTAGATCTTGTTAAGGATATTCAGGGACTTCATTATTATCTTGTTGTATTTGTACAGAGACAGATCCTGCATGACAAATAGCTTATTTAAATTTCTTTTATTGATTTTAAAAAACACGATTGGAAATGTAAATGCTTTACGAAATAGTTTCATTATATATATTAATTTAAAGTAGGATTTGCTTCATTTCGATTTTTGTTTTTTAGACATATGTTATATGTTTATATCCTAAATAACTATATCAAACGAATACATACATTATTGCTCAAATTTTCAAACATTGTCACATAAACCAATTAGTTTTAAGAGATTTTCCTTCTTATACCTGTAAATCAATACTTAATATTTACGAGCTATTGTGTGTGTTTACAAAGCTGCTCATTAAAAGCATGAACTAGCAATCTGTTCCACAACGAGTGGCATAGACACGGATTATCATATTTCATTTCAACGTCTACAAAAATGGAAGCCCCTTTGAACTGTTCTTATAATTTTGAATTTGTTCAGTTAACAAGATATGAGCAAGTGTCAATGATAAATATTTTTGCAAACGCTTTATTTTTTAAATTTCCTTTTGTTTGTAAGATGCAAACTGTTCCATCTGTATACATTCATATATCATTCAACTAAGGAATTGGTATGATGCCATTGCAACGATGTTTATCAGTACAGTAAAAAGAGATAAACAAGTCAAACATGAAATGTAGCATCCACAGAATCAGCCAACAAAACAAGTCAAACATGAAATGTAGCATCCACAGAATCAGCCAACAAAACAAGTCAAACAGGAAATGTAGCATTGACAGAAGCAGTCAACAAAACAACTAAAGTATTCCACATTACTTTTTACCTAGTGTTTGCTATAAAGATATCTAAAGCCAAACAATACGTGACTGGAAAAATGTTTTATATTTCGGCTTACCAGGAGTACTTTTGTCAGGAAGTCGACATCAAATATGGCCGATGCACTGAACATGTCTTTTAATTCTCTGTTCACTTTCTTTTGGATACCAAATGCTTTCCTGAAAAAGACGTAAGTAAATATGTCATATAATCAACAATCCAATTTTGAGGTAAGTAAATTGGCGTAAACGTTTTTGAGCACATGTTTTTGCACATTTAGAAAACATTATTAAAAGTACATGCCACTTATAGTATATCGTGCATTCTTACTGTGTAAGGTGTCTCGTTTCAGTTATGTAAGTTCAAATATTATAAACAATACAAAACCTAAAAGTAATCATCAGTAATCGTACTTTGACTGATCATGGGGGTCGTAATTGTCGTACAGTAACGGCAGCATTGTCGTCTGGCTGCGACCTTGCGACGCCGTTGACTCGGCAATCTTGTACTTTGACACAAAACTCTAAAACATAAATATATTACAGGTTGAATCGCACATTTTACAGAAAGTAAAATATAACACATTCTGTTACTAAAATAAATACTGTGTTAATGCTCTGTTACTACTTACACAAAGTGTTAGTCTCTCTTTCTATATCGAGTGAAGACGTGAAAAAGATAACACAAACCCTACCTCAAAACATAGGGTTTGTGCTATCTTTTTCACATCTTTACTCTCTCTTCATAACTAAATGTCAGCGTACAGTTTTACCCTCATCCTACCAGATATGTTCTTTTTTTTTCCCCCATCTATTAATTTATTCCAACATTTTCGTATCCCCTCGGGGTTTCAGTGCTTTTTGAAAGGTATTTTGTAGATTAATGTATTTTCTCACCCTTATATATATACATATATATATATAGAGAGAGAGAGAGAGAGAGGATATTTGTTGTTTTGGAGTGAATAATATATTTTATTTCATCGAGAAGAGAGAAAACTTTATATTTTCACGAATGCGAAGCTTGAGTAAAAATATAAAGGTTTTCTCACTTCGAGATGAAATAAAATATGTTGTTTTATTTTATGATTTTACAAACCTTTTTGGTGGGAAACGACGGTAGAACAACATGGGAGGCAATTTCAATAACTAAGCCGCTTTACACATGTTTTGCCCGAATACAAAAAATAGTCCAAAAATATTTTGTTTATACCCAAATAGAACTATTTGTTTAATATATTAATATTGGCAGTCATTTCCTTTTAACTTTTAAAATCCGTTTCAAATCCCCAAAAAAAAATGTTTTTTAAAAAAAGTAGTCCCGGCAGCTACTGTGAAAATATAACTTTTATTTCACTGATAAATTACAGTATTTCGCTGCTTATCATAAAATATATTTATATATATATAAAACTATAGTTGCTGTTTACCTACTGTATTCAATAATTTCTGGTTTTACTTTTATCATTGTTTTATCATGTTATATGTCAGTTTTACTGGTTATGTTACACAGATATTTACTATTCAGTATAGCATTTACCTGTAACCTGGAGTTCCGTTGATATGTCAAGAGCAAATCTAACACCTCTAAGACTCTGAAAAACAGAAAAATTTACTTGTCAGATAAAATCTACCATTATCCACCCTTGACAAGATATGATATGAACAAGGCAAACACCGTTAGAAGTTTAAATGTAGTAATTAATTGTAATTAATTGTCAAACTAAACCGTTCAAAACTTTAAGAATACATCATTAACATAAACCGTATACATTATAGACTGTTAGCTAGTAGGAGAAACCCTTCCCCACCCCCTCCCCCCCCCCCCTCACCCAAAAGGGGGAATTTTGTAGGGTATGGTTTTCTGAAAGAACATACTTCAAAATGAGACATGTGTGCAATCTGAGCGGTGGGGCTTTAGTGAGTTTTGGGGGGAAAACACTGCGTTTCTAGACGAAAATAGCCGAAATCTGGAATTATTTTATAGAAAAAGAATGGAATATATTAGAACCAATTTGAATTGATGGAATCTTTCTCGGAAAGCATCTCTATGTGTCCCACCATATAATTTATGGATCCGATACTTAAATATTGAGATTTTGGGTAAAAATATTAAAAATTGAATAAACTCGCTGATTTCTGTAATACATTGGTGATATTTAACTAAAAATTAAAAATATTTCTAATACAATAGAAAAAAGAAATAGTGTAACCTTTTTGGGCAGGGTAAGGTCCAGTGATTAAGTAGGAAAAAGTCCCAAACCGCATGATGCCTGGAAATGCCTTAAGTTTGGGGCGAAAATGTGTATTTTTGTCAAAAATCGCCGGAATCTGGATTTTTTTTTTGAAATTAGTTTGAACATAAACTTATCAAATTAAAGCAATAGAATGTTGCACAGCATACATATTGAAGTTTTTCCTGACACAATATATAACATATGTGCTCAAATATTGGCATTTTAGGGCAAAATGTTGGAAAAAATGACAAAATCACTGATTTCTGTAATCCATCGGGGGTATTGGGTTAAAATATAGAAACAAATTTAATACAATTCAATAAGGATACATTGTAACATTTTAGGATAGGCAAAGGTCCAATAATTAAGTAGAAAAAAGTCCCGAACCGTATGATGTTTGAAAATGCCTTAATTTTTAGGCGAAACACCCTATTTTCCTGAAAGCCCATTATGTGTAGAGCATTTTGGAACATGTACGTGTACCAACTGGCATCTTGGACTTTACCACGTTACCGGCATTTCGAACATGGTACATAGAGCTATATACAGTAAACAGAGAAATAGCGTTGAGCGACCCTCTGCGTACGGCCACTGGGCCGACCCACAGATTTTGCGACACAACGGGACCGATGGCCAGCCGTCGGCAACGGTCCCAGGTACATGTGGCACTCAGTCGTTAGTCCATATTAGGGGAAAGGCTACCCGAGTTCGAGTCTCGAAAATGGCACATAGAACAGTATACAGTTATATAGAAGGATAAAGCGTTGAACGACCTTCGACCGACGGCCGCTGGACCGACATACAGATTGGGTGACACAACGGGACTAGTGGGTAGCCGTCGGCAAAGGTCCCAGCAACGCGTGGCATTCGATCGCTAGGCTTTATCAGGGGGAGGCTACCCGAGTTATGGTCTCGAACCTCGTAACTCACCTAGAGCTATATACAAAATAGTTTTATATTTATAGAGGGGAATAGCGTTGAGCGACCCGCAGCTGACGGCCGCTGGGCCAACCCACAGGTTTTGTGGCACTCAGTCCCTAGGTCGTATCAGGGGTAAGGCTTCCCGAGTTCGGGTCTCGAACATGGCACCTAGAGCTATGTACAGTATAGTTATATAGAGAGAAATTGAGCGACCCACAGCCGACGGCCGCTGGTCCGACCCACAGGTTTTGTGACTCAACGGGAATGGTGGCCAGCCTCGGTAAAGGTCCCCGTTACGCGTGGCATTCGGTCTCTAGACCATATCAGGGGAGGGGCTACCTGAGTTCAGACCTCGAACATGGCACCTAGAGCTATATACAGTATAGTTATAGAGACAGCGTTGAGTGACCCTCGGCCGACAGCAGCTGGGCCGACCTACAGATCCAACGGGACCATCTTGGACGCCATGTTTGATTTCTTTTTATTGTGTTACACCTAAATTTCGGCTAGTATACATATGCATATTACAAACAGTGTAATTAACATTTTGATATATAGAAACCCTTACTTACAGACGAACACCAGTTGTGCACCTATTTGCACTAAAAATAAGTGTTTTTGGTAATGAATGTGGTGTAACGTAAATTACAGAATAGTTTCATTATGTTTGAAGCGCTTCTCAACTTATATTAATAAAAGTACATGCATTATGTTTTTTACATGGTTTTGATTTAATTTATATTCATTGTTTTTAATGTACATTGACATTTTAATTGTAATGTAAGGTAACATAGTTTACATGCACGTTACTCATTAAAGCCCATCGCTCAGAACTGATGGCATACCGGTCTCATTTTGAAACGTATTGTATGTCAAACCATTCAAAATTCCCCATGGGGGAGGGGGGTCTACAGCCAGCTCAACGTATTGTATGTCATACCATTCAATATCCCCAATGGGGGAGGGGGGTCTCAGCCAGCTCAACGTATTGTATGTCATACCATTCAATATCTCCCATGGGGGAGGGGGGTCTACAGCCAGCTCAACGTATTGCATGTCATACCATTCAATATCCCCCATGGGGGAGGGGGTCTACAGCCAGCTCAACGTATTGTATGTCATACCATTCAATATCCCCCATTGGGGAGGGGTGTCTACAGCCAGCTCAAGAACTAGTCCATGATGTGTTGCATTTGATCGGGAGGTTCTGTCATGTCATTTATTTAACAAATTCCCATAAGGTATCAGCTAGAGCAGGCTTGTTTGCTTATAAAAGCAAATAAAATGTCAGCGTGCCATGCACTCCTTGGAAACATATGATGGGTCAATGGCAATATCGCCAGGTGAGAGTAGGAATGTTCCATAGAAGAAATACGGCATTTTTTCTCTCATCTGGCAATATGTCGTTGTAACATGTATGTTTAAATTACTTTTTGAAGAAAAAATCCAGATTTCGTTTATGTTTTATTAAAAACACATTTTTCTCCAACAAAATAAAGCCGCATTTACCACCTTCTTCTGAGTTTTCTGGTAAGTTATTGCACATTGGACGGCAGAAATATTATAATATTTTTTTTTCCGTTCTTTCTATTCACTTTTAATTTTTTCCCAATACCACAGTGCATTACAGAAATCAGCGATTTTAGTCATTTTTCAACATTTTGGCCTAACATATAAATACTTGAGCATATATGTTATATCTGATACAATAAATGACTTGGATATGTATAGTGTGCAACATTCTATTGCTTCAATTTGATAAGTTTATGTTCAAACTATTTTCAAAAGATAATTCCAGATTCCGTCAATTTTTGACGGAAATACACATTTTTCGCCTGAAAATTAAGGCAATATTTTAAGCATCATATGGTTCAGGACTTTTTTCTACTTAATTATTGGACCTTTGTCTATCCAAAATGTTACTATATGTCTTTAATCTATTGTATTAAATATTGTTTTCTAAATTTTAACCCAATACCCCAATGGATTTCAGAAATCAGTGTTTTTTGTCATTTTTTCCAACATTTTGCCCTAAAATGCCAATATTTGAACAGGTATGTTATATATGATGCCAGGAAAAACTTGAATATGTATGCTGTGCAACATTCTATTGCTTCAAATTGATAAGTTTATGTTCAAACTAATTTAAAAAAATAATTCCAGATTCCGGCGATTTTTGACAAAAATAAACATCTTTCGCCCCAAAATTAAGGCATTTCCAAACATTTTGCGGTTTGGATCTTTTTTCTATTCAATCACAGGACCTAACCCTGCCCAAAATGGTTAGGATTACAATATGTCTTTTTTCTATTGTATTAGACATATTTCTAATTGTTAGTTAAATACCCCCAATGTATTACAGAAATCTGCGATTTTATTTAATTGTTTAACATTTTCACCCAAAATCTCAATATTTAAGTATCGGATCCATAAATTATATGGTGGGACATGTAGAGATGCGTTCCGAGAAAGATTCCATCAATTCAAATTGGTTCTAATGTATTCCATTCTTTTTCTAAAAAATAATTCCAGATTTCGGCGATTTTCGTCTAAAACGCAACGTTTTCTCCCAAAACTCACTAAAGCCCCAACGCTCTGATGGCACACATGTCTCATTTTGAAGCTTAATGTATGTTCTTTCAGAAAACCATACCCTACAAAATTCAGAATACAGCCTGCTCAAGAACTATTAAGTATCTATTCTAATTGTATAAATATATATACCGATAAGTTTGATTATTAAAAATAAAAGTGAAACCACTAAGTTCTATGAAACAACAAATAATTAAGCAAGTGAATACACCTTAAATGTAATAATTTAAAACTATAGTGTACGAAAATACAAAACGATAAAAAGCTAATATTTTACAATTCACCAGGAAGAACACACGATTGTTTAAGGAGCAAAAAAAAAATACTGGCGACTTCGAAGAGACTGGTGCCTTAAAGCGCTCGGCCGCGCTATCTTGATACAAGTGCATCAAGTTAAGCGCAAGTTAAGCGCAGTTGGTTCTAAATTAAGAAAACAAATATGTAAAAATATTGAATGAGCAAATAAAGAGCTTAATTAAACCTTGAAATTAATAATTTAATAAAACTTAGCAGACGGAAATACGAAGTTGTTAAATTATAATGCAAGATAGTTTAAAAAAATAGTGGCAGCGGTGGGATTCGAACCCACGCCTTCGAAGAGACTGGTGCCTTAAACCAGCGCCTTAGACCGCTCGGCCACGCTACCTTGATACATATTTATCTGGCAAAACCCACTTTATTTTAAATTCATTATCAATTTTGAATGCATGCACATTGACAACCGTGCCGGGGGGTCAAAGCTTAATGAAGGAAGTAAACTAATTGACATGATAATTATAAAATCTACCGATAAGATCATTTGAAAAGGGAATGTCAAATTATTAAGATCGTTTTATTTAGCATATAAACTACAATTAGCTTCCTATTATCTACTATCGTCATTACAAAACTAGATATATACATACTGAAATTTGGCATTGACTATAGCTTCCGTCTCTTGGCTTTTTTCAAATCTCTCTGTTGCCTGGTACTGCTGTACTTTCTTCATAGCTTCTTTAGAATAACCTAATTATGAAATGACGGATATTTTACTGTTACATGCCATACCCGTTTGTTTGTTGGATATGTTATATATCACATGAAGATTTTCGTCAAACACTCGTTAGTGAAATACACAGTTAGGTTGAGTAAGTCATGTATGTACCAAAACAAAACAGCTTTAAAGCAAATTTCACATCTTTTTACAAAGTAAACATATAAACAACACTCATTCAGCCTAAATGTTAACGTATAAAGTGTTCATTACTGTCATGGGTGTTATTGTTTGCAATATATTTGCATGACGCCGATGATTTCATCTGAGAAAATTTCATAGCACATTTCAGATCGTTTAAGGCACACTTGAGAAATTATAAAAACAAATATGTTTAATAAATATCAAACACACGTTTTATCAGGAATATATAACAAACGGATTTATGAATTACAAACATGATGAGGTTTATGGTAAACATGGGAAACGGATTTATGAATTACAAACATGATGAGGTTTATGGTAAACATGGGAATTTAGTCAATAAACGATTCAAATGCATACCCTTTTCTTTATCTTTATTCATCGGAAAGTCGTGTCGGCCATCCAACAGATTCAACAATGGCGGCAGAAGGTTCTTTACGTCCTCGGAATCCATGTAATAACCGAACTTCACCAGATGATACAGAAGGCGAACAACCTAGGGTAAATACCATGTGCCATGAGTATATTGATAGTTTACATATTACCTCGGCATCCATGTAATAACCGAACTTCACCAGATGATACAGAAGGCGAACAACCTAGTGTAAATATCATGTGCCATGAGTATATTGATAGTTTACATATTACCTCGGCATCCATGTAATAACCAAACTTCACCAGATGATACAGAAGGCGAACAACCTAGATTAAATACCATGTGCCTTATATATTGATTGTTTACATATTACCTCGGCATCCATGTAATAACCGAACTTCACCAGATGATACAGAAGGCTAACAACCTAGGGTAAATACCATGTGCCATGTGTATATTGATTGTTTACATATTACCTCGGCATCCATTTAATAACCGAATACAGAAGGCGAACAACCTAGGTTAAATACCATGTGCCATGTGTATATTGATTGTTTACATATTACCTCGGCATCCATGTAATAACCGAATACAGAAGGCGAACAACCTAGGGTAAATACCATGTGCTATGTGTATATTGAGTGTTTACATATTACCTCGGCATCCATGTTATAACCGAACTTCACCAGGTGATACAGAAGGCGAACAACCTAGGTTAGATACCATGTGCCATGTGTATATTGATAGTTTACATATTACCTCGGCATCCATGTAATAACCGAACTTCACCAGATTATACAGAAGGCGAACAACCTAGGGTAGATACCATGTGCCATGTGTATTTTGATCGTTTACATATTACAGTGATGGATTTGTAACAAAATGCAGAAAGACAAATACACTTTCAACATGATCATGCAGTACTTTGTTTTTTTCTCCCAATTGGTTAATTATGCAGGCATATTTATTAACCTTTATTTATACCCGTTTCAATGAATAAGCTTTTCCTATTGATCCAAATGATTAAAACATTCAGAAAAATGGTTCCATAGAAAAAAATGTATGAAAAGAGAAATTTGGAAATCGGTGTTCACGATAAATACAAACAAAATTGTAATCTCGGTTTGATCTCGGTTCATGAACGGTAGTGAAAAATGCTTGCTACCGTTCACGCCCTAGAGCGCCGGGTTGAGCAGAAAAAGTAAATAGTACAGTAATTTGAGCCATCCCGAAAATGGTATGCATGTGAAGGTGAACATGGAATATTTAATGAGGTATTTTCATACCACAGCACGTAAGTGCAATGGCACCGTAGTTCTACACCGTACTACAATCTAAAGCAAATGAGAAATTAAAATATTCCATGAAGATGACAATACACACAATAAAGGGTGGTGAAGACAGGGTTACTGATTTGGAACGGTCAATATTGAAATACTGAAACAAGTATAAGCGAACTTGAGAGAAAGTAGGAGTATGTATCATCAGATATTGCAAATAAGATATTGGAACGACGAGTACTCACATTTAAATGGAAAATAAATTATTTTAAGGGCTAAATAAATCCATGTGAGTTTGGTTTCACTTTATTCACATTTCATGTTGTTGGGGCGACCGCCGGGTCCGCCAAACTGAGAGAATTCGAACATGATAACGTCCCTTTATTGATTGATCATATATATGCAGTATGAATAAATACTCAAAAGTGGATCCATTGGAAGCAACACACACAAACAATATGAAGACACATACCTGCTCCATCAACAGGTTGTGTCCTACATCAAAAGCAATCATACATTTGTTCTCTGACAGAAACTCGGCTATCCAATCCCTCAATACCGGAAAAATGGCCACAAGTTCTTTAACAATCTGAAAAAAAAATGAGATTAATTATTAACGTTATACGTGTGATACTAGAATAATATTATAGTCCATTAACATTAATATTCAATAATAATTTCATACATAAATACTACTGAAATGTAGCGACAAATTCATAAACAAAAGGGGTATTTTTTACTTTCAGTTTCATCTAGATGAGCACTTTTATGACAGTCTTCGATTTGATTTAAACATATTTTATTGCCAATAATGTGTTACATACAAAATATTATTCACATATATACATTAGAAATATTATTATGACAAATGGGTCGGGTAACAAGTTCTACCAACATTAGTTTAAATCTTCCCAGTTTACATCTTGCAATTGCAAATGCGTATGGCTGAGTGAAATAAATTACAATAATTACAATGGCAAATAATACATTTAGAGAGAGAGTGATGAATAGTGAACACAACATATGAGAGAGAAACAGAGAGAGAGAGAGAGGGTTTTCCCCAATCTATAAGTTCCAATCAGTTAAAAAACATTAACGCTTTTAACAGTGTATACATGTTACATCAATTGACAGTCTTCGATGGCACCGCAAATACAAACATTATACGAGACAAGTTTTCTTATTCCTCTTAATCTAATCTGGTAATTGTTGCTATGAAAAATGATAATGTAGCATTGTTTACACATAGTTCAAGAGTTAATAATACCGAAATATGACATATTTCCCAATTTGACAAAGATACATGTAAAAATAAGTATAAAAGTCGAACAGGAAATGCAGCTTTCACAGAACACAGTAAACCCAAAAACACGCAAAAGGACAAACATGAATGGCAATGTTAATAAATAATAAAGTCATCTGACGTCACAAACACAAACAGAGTTGACAATAGGGGTACCGCCTTGAAACGGTCAGTGGCAAAAAAGGCTGCGGATAAAACGCACAAATAAATATATTATTCTTACAAAGTCTCCTTGACTTTTTTCCTCGTCCTTTGACCCAACGTAGTCGTACACGAAGCAGATATTTGGGTGGGCCAACACGGAGTAGTTGTTGCCAATGTCCACGAACAAACCTGAAAGGTATGAATTGTTTAAGTTGATAAATAACTATGTAAATTGTATTTTTTATGTGCATCAAACTTAATGCCATTGATAATGATAGTGTTCCGGTCACGTTTTCAGTCAACAAATTAACTTTCATTACGCAAATGAAAAATAATAAAAAAATATCAAAAGGTTGTTGGAAAAGGTTAAAGTCTCATAAAATGAATTTAGGAGAGTGGGAAACATCGATAAAAACAACTGATAAAAAGGAACAAAAGAACAGTAAATCCGCAAATTTGAGGAAATATCAAACACAATTCAGAACGTTGAATAAACGCTTAATCTTTCCAGGTGTGGAAAATCAAAACAAATATTAACTTTTTGTCTTTAATTATCTCCTATAGACAAATAATTGAATAAGTAAAATGTAAACGAACAAAACGGTCATGAACAAAACATTGCAGTAAGCATACATTTTCGTCAACTTTTACAAGGTGTTCATCTTGTGCCCATCTTTATTGTCAAAGGCTCCCCGGACTCGGAAAGCTGCTATGGGTGGTTGACTGTGTATAAACCGACAATAGGATTTGCGAGTAAATAACAGGATCGCAGTCAAATTGGTTTGAGGATACTTTAACGGTATTTTATTACAATAATTAGATGCAACTTTCATTGATACAGTCTGTAAATCTGTTCTGAGCTTTCAAATAGAATGGGTTCCGATAAGTGATTGACGTGTAACTTTATTAAAGGGAAATACGGCAATAATAATTTTTTTAAAAGCTCGTGCCGTCCCGTTAGTTTTTTCTACAAAACTTGCATTTGTTAATTAATATTAATTATAAGAACAGTATAAAGAAAATGATTTTGAATATTACTAACTGTTTGTATGTACAGCTATATGTGTATCTCCTTTTGGTGCTGTCTGATTTTAAAATGGGCAACACCTCTTTAATCATTAATCCGAGTTGGTGACACTTTAACTGAAGCATCTTCTAAAGAGTTTGAATAGGTCTGCTCCACTGATACTTATTCTCGTGAACTAATGATCATATTTCAATACTAAAATTAAATTCTAACATTAAACCCTTTCTTTCATATTGCTAAAAACTGAGATTACCTTCACAGACACTACTCATTCAGTCCAATAGCTATTATACTTGTTGTTTATAAATGTAATCATTAAGTTTTCTTTGTTTATAACTATGACATAATACTTCAGATGTATATCACATTCATATTGTAACATTATACAACACAGATGCCATACTTAAAATTCATGTTCATTTTGTCTCAGGATTACTAGTTTATCTAGCGCTCAAATCTTTCATAATAAATGTGTTTTGGTTGTTGACAATTACAAATAAAAGCATTTTTCTAACATCTACGCACTGTTCGTTTTTTTTATCATATTCATTCCCCTTACTGTTCTCTTATGTAATTGTTCTGACCGGCAGGTCATACTTTGTATCACTGTTTTCTTGTGTACACTTGAACTTGGGTGGTTCAACTATTAAAGTAGAATATCGCTTAAGCCGGTGCTAGGAGGCGTGAGAGGTGTTGCATTTTAAATTTATCTCTCATGAACAGACTCAATAAAACCGAGTCTGCTACTTTTCTCTCTTGTTTGCGTTCGTTGCTTCCAAGGGATCACCTACAAATCAGTAGTGTTATTATTTACTGGTCCTTTGGGATCATTAAGCCCATTCTGTATTGCTTTAAAGTAGAATATCGCTTAAGCCGGTGCTAGGAGGCGTGAGAGGTGTTGCATCTTAAATTTACCTCTCATGAACAGACTCAATAAAACCGAGTCTGCTACTTTTATCTCTGGTTTGGGTTCGTTGCTTCCAAGGGATCACCTTTTCAGTATTTATTGTATTATACTCTCGTTACAAAACATCACAAAACATAACCAGATTAGCAATAGCCAGTAGAAATAGCTATAAAAATACTTACTGGTTGTGATGTCGCAGTACTTTGCTCTTATAGCGTCTGGTAGAATATCTGATCTCAGCGCCAGGAATGTCTCCTCCCACGTCAGGTAGCGCAACTCTTTCGTGATTATGTTGATAGCGTAATCATTTCGACCCTTAAACGTATACGGTTTTAAAACTTTACAGTAAATGACAGTGATATTTTTTAATATATTTGTTTTCTATTTTATAACGAACATTATTTATACCTATTTCTCTCGTGCAATGAGCAGTCTGCATTAGTACCATGTGACCGTACAATGTCCGTTTTGGACGCACGCGCGTACAAAAAATATACATTAAATCCGTATTGTAGAGTACACCAGCCCCATGTTGTTAACTCAACGATAAAGTCCGGAAACCGCTAAAATGTTCCGAATGCATCAATATCACATAACTGCTTTACACGCCTATATACTTTCGTTTATAAAGCTCTTCAATGAAAATATTTGTTGTCGTTTGGTGTTAACATAGATCATTTATATTTCTACATCGAGAGAAATAGGTATATAATAAAAAGGTCATTTAACATTGTTCTGTACAATATGTTGATATATTTGGACTCGTACCCAGCTGACACAACCATATTGGACTCGCCTAGCGGCTCGTCCAATATGGTTGTGTCAGCTGTGTACTCGTCCAAATAACAATGTTAAATAACCTCATAATAGTATACACTAAAACGGTGACAATATACATTTTTATTAATGTAGATGTTCGTTGACCAATTCTATAGTATTTATAAGCTCCCTAGCCCTTTGGAGAAAGTTGGTTTATAGAGTAACATACACCCATGGCGTAAAGTTCAAATGGACGTCTGTTTCAATTAGTTTGAATGGTGTTTTACGTCATTTTAGCACATTTTAGGTCGTATATGTGTTTGTGGTAGATACAGAACACCCCAGTTTGTTTTCCTGGGTAGAACCAATACTGTATACCTCTTGCAATCCGCTCTTGCCATCCAAAGAATCGAAATTTTCTCGAGCTTCCAGTAGGATGCGAACCCGCATCGGTGAGAGACGAGAAAGGTTTAGACGCAGTGTATTTTCTATTCCAGCCAAGGAAGTGCTAACGTCTGTTTCAAGTCTCCAAAACTGGTTCTCTAACTTCTTATTTAAAGTAAGAAAATAACAAGAGGAACCAAAATAAAAATGCGTTCCGTTTTAAGAACAAACAAAGACACTTAATCACACCAAACACTTGATCACCAGCATCGGTTATATTCAGTCCCGAAGCAAAAGGTTTATTGCTATCGTTTGTTTGGATTTGACAAATAATCATACGCAGTGAACAGTCTAAACACATACCTTACAGAGGGCAATGTATAGATCCAACTGATGCAGTAAGAACTCATGTTTGTCCTTGTCGTATGATGAATGTGTATCCTGAAATGTGGAGCAGATACATGTGTTCAGTTTAAATATAGAGGACAGCTACCCTTTAAATAGCTTAACACAAACAATTTCGGAAAGTTTGGCGTTCCTGATATAGAGGATCTTACATGAGTACTCATTCATTATTGAATTTATTAAACGATTTGGCAAAAATGATATAATGCGAGGCTCTTGCCGAGCAAAAATGATATAATGCGAGGCTCTTGCCGAGCATTATATCATTTTTGCTAACGAAGAGCCTCGCATTATATCATTTTTGCTAACGAGTTTAATAAATTCAATAATGAATGAGAACGAATGTTAGATTCTATTTATCTCATAACTCACATATCAACTTTTATTGCAGTTTGCCTGTCGAAATCGACATAAACCGTGGGAATAAGATCATCGTCATTATCGATTTTTTTTGACAGCGCATAGTAGGCTTATTTGCCTACTTACATAACTAGTGGTATATCGAAAATATAGAATGGTGTTATTCCACTCCCACACCGTACGTTATGTGATAAAAGGCATTATAGAATAAACTATTCTAAAAATAGCATTGTTTAATATTAAATTTTGGGGCGATTGTTCTGCCAGTGATTACTTTTCAGACACAATTAAAATAGATCAGACCTAACCATTTTGGATGTTACCACTAAACATTCCAGTTGCAGTTTTATATAGAAGTGTCAACAGTTTTTATGTAAATGGTGAAATCCGTCCATGAAATATGTGCCCCAAACAGTAGTTAATTATACTATTATACTATTATATATTAAGGATACTAATCGTATATTGTTAGTTAAAGCAACGTAATTCGTAGTAAATTGAAAAACGATTACACAAATTACTTGTCAGATTTGATAAACTCAGTTAGAAACAATGTCAGAATATACAATCATGAATGTGTCTTGTACCGTAAATACCATTTTGTAACGAATTGCGATATATCATATCATAACATTTTTAGCACACTAGTATATTAGGTTGATCGATCTAGATAATAAGATCGGAAATATGGTGTCTTACATCAACGAATTCATGTAATGCCAGCCAAGTTCTCCCGCTGGTGGTGGACAGATACAGGATATTCGGTTGTCTGTTAATGTCCTGCCCTCTCGCTGTCAGGAAAATGCCCTTCTGAAAATATATAAAAACAAATTAAACGTGTTTTTTTGCCTGCACAGTAATAATGTTCAAATGTGAATAAGATTCATATGAGTGCCAAGTAATTATGCAACCCAACATATGTATTTCTTATGAAAGTATTATTAAATAACATACGGAACATATGTATACCATATGTAAATTAAAGTTGCTATACCGCAAACAACAGCCAAATTGTACAATGTATGAACACCGTTTCTAAACCTACTGACAACGAGGTATATATAACTTACAGATTTTCAGAATCCAAACTCTATAGACACTATAAATGGCTTTAAACAGCCTGCCCAAACCCCAAAACTGGAGCGTAGAATTATTTAAAAGTTACCAACTCATAATTCATTTTTCACAACGAGTATTTTAAGAAAAAAACTATATTTTAAATCGGCACATATGCATTATTATATGATCTGAACACGTGGATAGAGTTTTGATAAACGGTTTTGTAGTGTAATTTTGTCGTTATTTGGCGGGTTAGTTTCTTTAAACGTTACACATATGCGGACTACATGTTAACATTTTGCCAATGTACATAAAGGCACATGATGCATACGAATAGCAATGCATTTATATTTCTATGCAAATATTCTAAATAAACAGGAATTACATAGCTATAGCAAACTGTGATACAGAACGTCTCCCAAAGTAAACCTTTCGTAGAAAAACATGTTATCCTGTCACTTAAATAACTTCTAGGATTTATATCATGTCTAAATTAATTGAATCGTTATGACAATATGCATGTAAGAAAGTACCTGTCCAGATTGCATCCATCTCTCTACAATGTACGATTGGTTGTTCGGTATTGCCACGTCATCACATACGCAGAGCACGTGCAGCAGATCAAGAAACCGATAATTCTGTAAATACATACATGCATTAAAAACTATTATTGAAAGACATGAGTTTTTGTTAAGCAATAGTGTGTTTCATTATAATAAAAAATAAAATGTTATGTAACATACATATAGGACATATTATACGAACAACACGATTAGAATATCGTTTAAACCCTATGATTATAAGCTGTGATATTAAAAATGCTAAACATATTAGAACAATAAAATGCTAACAAATTAAAAAAAACATATATTAAGGTCGTGCATATTTCACCTGGCTGGATTGAAGAAGAGACACAAACTCGTCTATTTGGGAGTGAGAAATTCGGTCCACGATCTTTCGTTTATCGCGAATCAGCTCTACGATCATCTGTGCCACATTCAGCCCAATACCTCCCTGTAATTAGTTAAAACATCAAGAACCAACAGTACTGCAACATTCAAAGCTGAAAACAGACGTTTGTTCGTTTAATGTATATATGGTATATCTGTTTTTAAAAATATACTGAAAGGAAAAAGAAACGCATACTCAATGAATTGCCTATACTACACTATTATATACACCTAATTCCACGTAATATTTCAGATATATCTCAACGTGTTTTGTACAAAAAGGGAATACAGCTAACTACAGAAAGGACAACGCTGTCATGTAGCTGACCTTTTAAATGTTGAAGTTTCGCTTGAAACATTCAAGCCATTTCGGCATTGTGTTTAATGTTAAGAGATTGCAACGTTTAAAGTTTGCTCACCAGCTTCAGCCAAATGCGCATTCTGTTGATAATGAAACTTTAAGGTGTGCTCGGTGCTGTTTAAACAAACTTTCTTTTTGAAAGGACAGGCCTAATGTCGCCCTGTACCATTCGATAAGCAGTAGCATATTAAACATACAATATAAAGCGGAAATACCCATTATGCTTCTTGAATTTTCGGTCCCCTGATCTTCTTCAGGAAAATGAATTTGTTTTTCCTGAAGAAGGTGAGGGGACCGAAAATTGGAGAGGCAGAGTTGTTTTCGGTAAATTAATGTATATGAATACCCTGTAATGGAATATATTGGAATATATACCCATTATGTGTTGCTTATTCCTTTCAGTATATCATATATCCTTAAACATGTATATATCTGCCAATATGTTTATCTTATAATAAAATAAACGTGGGTTTTCTTATTATATGCATACTGCAAGTTATATTCTTGGTCTTATTAATATTCGTATGTTCATTTTTATTCATATCAGCAAAATAGTTCGATTGTGTTTATTTTAAGTAGTTAAGATATTTAGTGATTTAAATACGAAAAATATTACATCGTTTAGTATCCAATGTTCTATGCAGGTGTTAAACATGAAAATAGATAAAAACATCTCAAATCTTTAAGTCTCAAACAAATAACATGTTCAAGCATACGACGTTTACATAACGGTTTTAAGTATCCATCAAAACAAATAAAATAACTTATTCAAAACATATTGTTAAAGTTCTCCGGCCATGTTTTGTTTCATGGACATGTTTATGTTTGTTTAAATCGAAATCAATACACAACATTATATATTTACAATTCACACATCGCAATATCTATGAGATTTTATTTGATGACGTAGACAACTTTGAACAGGTAAATTAATCCACAGGTAAATGTATTTATCACTTATCTGGCAATAGTTGTGCAGCTATACAATTCAGATTTACCTCATTTCCCGATGCAGTCACGCAGTGGTAAAAGTAGTATCTACGTCATGCAAATAATACTTATTTTTACATACGACTTAGGAGCGGTTTTCAATGTATGTTTCTCTTCGAGACTATCAAGCAATGTTCATATGATGTTTAAGTTTTAAATGTGTTAATTGATAATACTACAAAAAGGGTGGCCATTCATCTTTAAGCTACACATACCTTTGCCATTTATCTTAAAGCTACACATACCTTTTGTGTAAACTGCGTTTGAAAAAACTCTATATACTTGGCAAAGTAAAGAGCATTTTTCCTGCTCTTGCCTATCATGTAGGTATACAGGATTTCGTACGCCTCCTTGAACACCAGAATGATGTTCTGCTCGTCTGGAACACCGTTCAACGGAAACTGCAGTATCTTCACTAGCAGGTCGATAACCTGTATTCATGAAATAAATAGGCGACATTTGTTAGTATTACGTTATTTATATCATGCGTTTGCCTTAAGGTGAGTTTTATGCTTGGCTCTGTTGTTCCTATTATAGCAACACACTATGTCGGGGTTTTCAAAATAATGTATTGTTGTAATTCGGTAAATATATGTAGATATTGCGTATTATACAAGTATAGCAGATACAAATGCATCACAGTGATTTCCCTTTAAATGAAAAAGGTTAGACATTATTATAATAACTCGGAAAACTTTACCAACAGCAATAACAATTTATACTTCATTTCACTCAGATTAGAGCATTTAATAACACGAGGAAAACTAGCAGTTAGAGTAGTTTAGTTTAGATTATGTTGTTGACGAGTACGGTACACATGTATTTTACACACACATGTAGTTTACAGACTCGAGTTAATATTATATTGGGTATGGAGGCAAGAATAGATTTTCGCACTGGAACATAGACGCTGTATTATAAATACAACCAAGTACTTGATTTATCATACATCATACCTACTAGAATCATCTCCTAACGACTCATTACGTGGTCCGAGTATTAACTTTCATATCCCATCCAACTCCTTCTCCAAGAAGCAAAAACGGGGTTGGCTGGGGTATGACATAAAACTTAATTTAGGCTTAAAACGTTTGCGTATTGTAAAATTAAAGCATTTATTAGGTAATTTAAAACAGGTTATCGCATTTTTTTCAGTTTTTAACGTGCTTTATTGTCGAAATATCCGTTATAAACATCCGTTAATATAAGCTTTCCCATCGCTTATTAGAATTAAAGCGGGACCACGTAATGGAAAAAACATCCCCAAAGAATCAGACCGTCATACATGCCTAATCCGTTTCCAAAACATTCGTGCTATGTCGAAACGTGTTTATACAATGGACCCAATAATTGCCTACAATCAGTTAATCTTACAATTTGTTATTGATTTAGAAGATAGAAAGTTCAGATTTGACATTATTAGTATTTACTTAAGTCTGGATAACGTTATTGATGGCCTCCAACGATTACTTACACGGAGATTCCTCATCAGCTTCTGTCGATTCTTGTTAGGAAGATTTTTCACCATCATGAACTTCCGCAACTCTTCCATCGCCTGTACAATGTAGCAATACATATAAAGTAAAGACATGATGCTACAGATTAACGCAACCAATAACCCAGAGAAAACTACAGACATTGTTTTAGTGAAACCGTTCATTGATTGTTTGACAGAGATAGTGATATCAATCAAAAGATGGCTGGTAATATCATTTTAAAGGATTTCTATTAGTTTTGCAAATATATCTAAAAATCTTTAGTGTATAAATACAAAGGATACTACTGAAAAAACCTCAATTTATGATTTACATTTAAATGCTTTGTCATTACCTTGACGCCATTTAAATGAAATAAAAATAAAAATTACAAACGTTGCAGAAAATGCTTACAATATAATGATTTATGCAATCATTACATGTGTTGATCGTACATGGACCATATCATGCTAATAGTTACCACATTTCTAAAATGAATAGTGTAAGTATAGTTTTCAGAACTTACTATATGTGTACATTATCATATACAGATCAGTAATAAATTGATGAACGCATATACATTATACATATTGGTAAGAACGTTTTTATCATGAACTTATTGGTTAGCACACTTAAATAATGCATTACTTGTTAAGCATAAACAGCATGCATTTATTGGTAGTTACATGTAATCAATCATGTATTGGTTAGCACATTTAGATAATGTATTACTGGTTAGACATAAACAACATGCATTTATTGGTAGTTACCTGTAATCATTCATATATTGGTTAGCACATTTAGATAATGCATTACTAGTTAGACATAAACAACATGCATTTATTGGTAGTTACATGTAATCAATCGTGTATTGGTTAGCACATTTAGATAATGCATTACTAGTTAGACATTTATTGGTAACTACATCTAATGAATCGTATATTGGTCAACACACATAGATTAGGTAAGTATATAAGTCGATAAGGTAACTTACAGTTATTATTTGGTGCGTCTTCTTGGCATTTAAGAGGATCCCTAACTCTCTCTAAAAGAAAAAGGAAAATCACACGTTTATACATACACATACACACGTTTATTCACGTTTTTCAATCTATCTAGTTATATTTAAAACATATTAAGGGCTATTACGGGCGGTGGCAGTATCAACATTTCTTTTGATTGCTGCTCTGTGGCATTATCAAAATTCATTTTGATCGCTGCCATATGGCCGTCACCGAATCCTTCAATTCAGTGAAATCAAATTTAATGACAAGGTTTCAATGTAATACTGACCACTGTTCCCCAGGGTCGGGATTACAGCTTGAAAATTAAAGCCTTTTGGGGCTTATTGTTGGTGCATCATGCCCTGTTCGGTCGTGCACATTATTGTAAACATTACATAAGAAATAACGTTCAAGTGATTAAATGAAGAAACATTTTACATTAACATTAGAGTTTTGAATAAACAATTTATTAAAGCTCTTTGAGGCTTCACTAAGGGCATACGGCTGTTGGGACATGCCCGCTTTTGTTTGAGCCTTTTTGGGCTTCATCTCTTGTTTAAGCCTATTGCGGCTTCTTTAAGGGTATGTATCAGGCTTATGGGCCATGCCCTCTTTGTTATACATGTTTAGAGCTGCCATTTAATATGTGTGTTGCCGGCAGCCCGCTATTTTGAGCCGCGCCCAATATTTGCCATACTATTAAATTAATGATAATAATTGCTTATGTGTTTGTGCGTTGGTGCCTTCCCAATAATAACATTGCGTGCAACTGAAACAAATTTGCCAAATTAATATGAAAAGATGATATGTTGATGTAACATTAGTATTGTTTGAAATGGTAATATATTAATAATATTTATAATATTTCATGATTACAAATGTTCAGTTTATGAAGATCTTGAGTCAAATGAAAATCCGGTGAAGCCGTATAATGGCAATTATTTTTAAGAATTCTCCGTAACAATGCCAACAGTAGTGACAGTAATTTGATTCGTGCCAATAAGAGAAGCACAACACGGCACACAAAACTGTAATTGTGCTTGTGCTTGCAGTTGAAATAGTCCACTATGGTGTACTTATTTATGGTATAAAATGTAAACAAATAACTGTATTAAAAAATTTCCTTACATCTTTTATTAGATTCTGAAGGAATGGTACCATTCCAGCCACATAGTTAAACTCTGCCACGGGAATATCTTCCACATTCTGTATTGTGAACGCATCGTCGTACTGGCTTTCTCCACTCGCGGCAACCTGTTTATATTGTTATTATAGATCAGATACCTATACCATTGATAAAAACTTAACAGGGACTAGGCTAGAAATATGTGAAGATGTCGAATGATCTAAAAACGGATTAAAATAACTTAGAATTGATTACGGAGATTCTTACTTCATGATTTATACAAAAGACAATTTATAGAGAAGGAGCCACTTTTCTTTCTTGTAATGATGTCAGAAATTTCTTTACAAACGCCCCTAATGATATTTATAACACGTGGACTTGCGCTGATATTTGTAGAGCGTTATCTGTTCCTTTAGTTACCATCTTTATTAATACGGTAAAACCGTTTACCTCCAGGCTGTCGGTATTCCTATGGATTTAACTGTGCGCCATATGTCACAGTTTTTTTTCTTGAACTATTATACTGTTAGGAAAGAGAGTTTATGTTCAGTTTTCACCTGCTAGTCAGAGAGACATTATTGATGCGTTTAATTATACATCTCGGTATCTAGTTGATATACTGAACATTGGTACTCCGTTATCTACTCATATTATCACTAATAGTTATCCACCAGAGTTCACGTTGAATAAAGCCAACGGATACCAAAGCAGCATTCCTGATCTTCATCTCTCGATTTCAAATGACTACATACATACTAAAATCTATGACAAGAGAGATTACTTTAACATCGTAACCTATGCACATTTAGATGAAGACGTACCTCTTGCTACATCATATCTCCCAGCTCATTCGTTTTGTTTGGGCTTGTATAGATGTTAAGGACTTCAATGACCGAAATCAAGTTATTACAAATTTATTTAAAAACTTATTTAGCAAGGTTTTCACAAACTAAATAGATATTTCTCAAAGTTATATCGTTGTAACAAAAACCTACTGGAGAAGTACAACACCATCTTAAAACATTTCTGCGGCTAGAAATATCAAAACAATTATTTTATGGAGATGTGAACTATAAACTTTTGAAATTGAAGGAGTCTGGCGAATTGATAGACCACTTAACAAAATTAATCAAGAAATTCGTCAATAAAAGAAACGACCGTTTAGTATTGCAACGCAGTTCATGCTTGGCGATTGACTCTCTGAAGTCAGTCACTACGCTTCACCTTTCTCTTGTGCGATGACCAGACAACCTCGTTGGAGGTAGGTGCATGAACTTTCGTACCTCAGGTTTTCTGGTCGTACCCTAGATTGTGGCTTTCTTTTTCTGCAACTGCTGTGATTGTTCAGTACAATTCTGGATACACCCTGAGATGTTTCTAATTGGGAATTGGTTGTGGATTTTATTATTAGAGAGTTCCTTTCGATAGGATGTATTGACCTTTCTACTGTATATTTATTTTGCGCTTTGTGGTACAGTGCGGGCCAACGGTGCCATTGCGTACGAGTGCTGTGTTTTCGATAGGACAGTATTTCTCATTTGTGCAACATTTTCTAATAATTGATTCTGCTGCTAACTTAATAAATGTTACGTACACTTATATAGTAAAACAATCGGGAACAATGTCATGAACAGGAGTTGGTCTACTAATAATTCATAGTTAAATAATTGAGTTTAGAGGTGGCGTATGGCATTTCGCTTATCTTGCTTTTTGGGGCTATGCCGCCAGTCCTGGGAAAGAAGTGCAGCAGACAAAGAACCCGACGTTGCTTCACCAATGTAACGCTGAAGACAATTTTATTTTAATTTGAAAAGGAGTTTCAGCCAACTGGATAACATGTACATGTCTATATAATATTCTATATGACATTTGCATTGATATGGGAGACATCATGGTAGTCATCTGCCGACGACGAAATCACATTAGCTTGAAAGAGGTTATTCCAAGGATGCAGATCATGACAACCTTATTTTATTTTAATAAGTTTTTCCTTTGAACTGTCCTTTACATTTGTTCATATATTTTAGTATTTATTTGTCACCGTCTTGGATAATGATGGGTGGTGACTGAAACACAGGCATGAACAGTTTAGAAAGAGGAGAACGAGAAGTAAATATAGACATATTTCATTTATATTTTCTATTTAGTATTCGCATAGCGATGAGAGTAATATTGCATATAAGTATTAAAGACAACTAAAACACACACACACACACACACACACACGCACGCACACACACACATACGTGAAAGAAATCAAACCAAAAGTCATACATATTTTATTAGAATTGTCAATTTTGAGTAATAGCGGCAATATTGGATAACTGGTTATGACAGAAGGAAAGATGAATTGTCACCAACAAGAAACATTTTTATTGCGATAAAACATTTCAGATCGAGGGATATAAATTTCATGTCCCTCAGTAACTGTTTGTAAAAATCGAAGAAAGACACACACTACAATAACAATGAGGTCAGACAATAACTATGGGTGGAGATGAAAAGTACAAATCCAAAAGATTCATCTATTTCAGTTGTACTTAAAAAACGGTTGCAAAGAAATATAGCATCGGACGAAAAGCACAAATTAGATTCCAATACATTCTGAAAAGGGGACCCTTTGGAAGCAACAAACACGTTGACTAACCCAAATAAAATGCACACAAAATGTTATAAGAACTGAGTAGGCGTTTATCGAGGATATGTCTACGAAATGTCATTTAAGTTTAATTTATCTCTATTTAAGTTACAGTGGCATCTTGGTTAAAGAAACACACATGTTAATGGGCACCTCGCAATGAACATTGTGGTAAACTCCACCCAATTCCACTACAATCCACAAAAACAGATTAGACGCTAAATAGCTTACTGACGGATGACAAAGAATGAACGCCCAACAAAATATCATTTTTAGAACAAGCTCTTTTAGACTTTAGCCAGAATATCTAAAATAATTACAACTGTACAACAGTTTCAAATTGAATTTTCTTTTAAATACCCAACGACACTCGAATATTACTTTAATTGGAAGACACTTTATTCAAACGATTAATAAATTTCCGTTACATTATCGTTCCATGCGTTATAGTTCTAAATTAAAAGAAAGTCATGCAAACCATTTGTTTTATTGTTATATGATACTATTTTCTGTGTTGATACACAAATTGGACTATAGAAATATTAAAATATCAGTACAAATTATTTTGAAATAAATACATGACTTTCTTATAATGTAGACCTATATGTAAAGTAAATAATTTATAATACACACTGTAGAATATAAGTTCGCTTGAACACGATCATATTGTAATTGAAAAGACCCATGCACGTATACGCAAGTAATACTTTATTTAGTGAAACGCATCAAAATTGCAACTGCATGCTCATATGATGATATATGTTAAATGTTATTTGCAAAAATCATTCAATAATTTTTAGATGTATTCATGATTTCTTGTATAAATGCGACTACATGTTTTTTTCAAATGTCGATGATAAGAACAGGATAAGAACAGAAAAAGAAACACTTAATGGTTACATTTGTCAACGGCATGCCGATTCCAAAGAAAGCTATTAAGTCACCGAACAATATGCTTCAAACAATGTTTACTATTTGTATGAGACTGACCTTAACAGACGGATCCTAGAAAAACACGTCATATATATCAATCAGTCAACTTATAATATACTTCAAAAAGACGATACATCGATGCAATTTTAAACAAATACAAACTATTCAAAGTGTTTGTGATAAACGTTTTTTATCAATTATGGCATTGCATTTACATATATTATACCGGTAATATATAAATGCATACTGAAAACGGGAATACGTTGGAAGCGACGAAGACAAAAGGGACTAGGTTTTATTGAGTCCCTTAATGAGGGGTGCAACTCATTCCACGCCCGTTACTCCCGTCTTATGCTGCATTCCGCTTCAAAATTACCTATATTGGGCTCTATGACCCAAAAGGACAAGCAAAATATAACACTGCTGACCAAGTCTTTCCATTTTTAAACAGATGCAAACATTCATAGCGTTTGTGATAAGTGTGTTTGATGAAATATGGCATTGCATCTACCGGTTACATATATTATACGTGCACAATTGCCAATATCTCGCACCAGCTAAACTAAAATTCAAAAGGTACGCCTGAATGTTTGTTACGATATTTAAGGGATTATTGGCACTTGCAGTTTAAAGTGGTTGGGAGGTTGGGAAATAGTAATGTTGATATCGGGACATATTGCAACACCGTTTAGGTTTTTAATAATAATAATAATAATAATAATAATACAGACGGCAACGAAGATTAGATGTGTTTAATGAAACGTTATTGTGGAAAGACGTGTATCAACGAGGCAACTCCGCCAGATAAGGAGATTTTCCTGGAAAGTCAGGCAATCCTGACATATATTTAAATGTTTTGCATGTCATATTTGGCATCTTCATGTCTGATATTAACTGATTTTTTGTCGGAGCATGAAAAAAGTAAAACGAGGGCCTGATGAATCAGCTTATGTCCTACATGAAACTACAGTCCACTTCCCTAAACATTTAAAGACTTTAGCTAACCAAGCCGCATGTAGAGCAAGCTTAATCATTCCGGTGTTACTTTTTTTGGCGGAGCAATTTAAGGAAGAGAATTCAAATGCGGATTTTATATAGTATATACATTTTCTCAACTCAAAATATCAACGCAATCGTATTTGCTAACATCAACGAAAAAACAACACATTTCTGTCGCTTTTATTTAAAGAAGCGAGCCAATGGCATCATTTGATATAAACAGATTCGAACCCAAGTTATAACTGTATGATGCACGTTAGAATATTTAAAAAGAACACACCACGTTAATACAAGTAGTGGTAATCAATACCCGCCACATTCTCATTTCAGTTACTTTGTTTACTTCAAAATGTGTTGTTTCGAGGTATATCTTGTTTAGCATATCCTGGTTGTTAAACCATACTAATATTTGTTAAGAACTCATATTATTATAAAATACCTTTCCCATGCTTTGCTTACCTGTCTAACCATGGCGCTGTCCCATCTGAGCCCCCGCAACGTCTGATCATTGACTTTCTCTAAGTCTCGGAAATTCTTCCGAATGTAATCTTCGTCTGCTCACATAATATATATATATATATATACTTGTAAAACAAAGCGAAACATTGTATTCAGATTTCAATAATGGTACATTAACAATAATACATGGCAATCTAGAAGTATTTATTGAGCAATGTGTGTATTTCTAAGATGTATAGACCCACCGCCCCTTGGACACAGTAAATTTCAGGCGATTGTGTGCACGTGAGTAATGGCGCATTTGATTGTATGCGGATACCTCGAATTTAGGTTTCCTCCGATTGACTGGCTAGGTGAGAATTACTTTGGCAATAGTATTTGATTACTACTATTAATCAAAATTCGGAACAGGCTGGAATCCATCACAATATCCTTATGTTCGCACACCTCTATTATCTCCCCTGTAAGCTCACAGACAAAAGGAAAACAGAAAATAATTCTATATTTTTCTCAATTTTAGGCAATTTTTTTATTTGAAAAATAGTTTTTTCTTTGCTTTAGCATACATCTGCAGTGTCAAAGACAGATGATGCAGAAAATCCCATGTTGATATGAGGTATCATTCAAATTTCAGAAGTGTTTGACCTAAGCACCACATATTCAGCTAGACAGTGTATGAATTTTGTATTTTCCATAGGGGTCACATAATAATGAGCGAGAAAAAAAACACATGGCTAACTTATGTATTTTATTGTTTTAAATTACAGGTCTTGGCTATACTGAAGATATTAAACCAACAACAATGTCTGCTGCCCAGCTTTGAAGCTTTGAAGCTCAGATGTTGGAAAAGGCTGTACAGTAACTCTATGGGTGTGAGACCTAATAGAAATAAGCCGTTACGGTAACCATAGCACTACGACACCAATAATTATCGATATAATTAGTACATATGATTTATTGCATATTATGTGATGTCTTGCCTTTTATTTATCTTTGTAATTATTGTTTGGTCCTTGAACGTCACATTTCTTGTTCGACTTTTATATCTACCTTTACTATAAAACATTGTCTCTACCTATTTAAATATCGGGAAAGAAACTGGATCCTGTGAGTTTCTTTGAATTTGTCCATTCAGTTAATGATTTATTACACTCGTCTATTATTAATGTACAAACATAATCAGTGTTTAACTAGGGACCAAATTCAAATATAAGTTCATCTTGTCTTAACTACTATTTATATTCAAATAATCACAGTTATCTTTAAAGCGTCATTACAAACCACGCTTCAGGTATTAACTAAAGTAGATGTAAATGTTAAACATGGACTGTAGCATCCACAGAACACAGTCATACAAAAACGCATATAAAACAACAATTACATATATGTTTACAAAAAGTTAAGGTGCGAGACATTACAAACCGCAATAGGGCATTACGTGGTCCAACCTTAATTCCATTAAGCGATGGGAAAGCTTAACATTATTGTATAACGGATATTGCGACAATAAAACACGTTTAAAAAAAGAGTATGATAATGGACCTTTGGAAACGGCCGAGCACGACACATACGAAATATTGCAGTCTCGGTTTGAACATTTTTTTACTGAAAAAATGCGATAACCTGTTACAAATGACCTATTAAATGTTTTAATTTAAGTATAAACTTTTAAAGCCGAAATTAAGATTTTATTTCATACCCAATCCAACCCCGTGTTCGCTTCTTGGAGAAGAGGTTGGATGGGGTATGGAAGTTAATACTCGGACCACGTAATGGAAACCGCATTTAACGGTCAGTATGTCGCAAACGGAAGTATTCTAAACGATTGACTTGTTACCTTTCAGTGCATGGAGCCAGAAGCCAGTCAGGACGTGTTCGATTCTACAGTAGCTCTCGAAGCGTATCTCGTCTCTTTCCTGTAAAATATAAACACATCGATGTAAAACGATCAATCTGATCTTTGACCTCTTTGGCAACGTCTCAGAAAGTAGTCTGCGATCACATGATAATGTGTCACATGACCATAGCTGGAATATCAAAATGGCGAACATATAGTTGAACGTTTCCATACAAACAAAGTAGATCACAGTCAACCAAAAACACGCATAGAAGCAAACAATAATTAAAAGAAATGAATAAAAGGCAAGATATGCAGAGTCATATTGATATGAATAGATTCATATTGAAGAGACCATCAGTGCCGACTTAATACAAGTAGATACAACTGTCGGAAATAAAATGCAGCATTCACAGTACGCAGTCAAGAAACAAAAACACGTTTTCAAAAAAAACAATCTGCATGGATAAATACTCGTCAAGTAGCAAAGTATGGAGAGAACATACATGATTAACGAATTAAATAAATATAAAATTTACTTTGGAGAACGAGATAAAATAATCACGTATAAAACCATGTTTGGTAAACAATTTATATATAAATGTAAATACCGAAATTTAATAAAATTATACAATAAATGTAAACTGCCCTTAAAAATGATACTCTTAATAAAATTGAAGAAACTTGGAGAAAACTATTAACAACACGTGGGCTGGCCAACGATGCTCTCTAGCAAACTCATTATCTATTATCTTACATTATTCTCTTCTAATACTCCTTGTTTCCCTTCCTTCCTATTACACCTCTTAAAATATAGTCATACGATATATTTAATATTATTTAAACAGTGTTATGCAATTTAACTGTTAATTTGTGTAGTTATTGTATTTGTTTAATGTAATGTTGTATGCAAAAAACAATAATAAAAAAAAGGTAGCAAAGTACGAGACACCTCAAACATAAAATGGTTGAAAACAGGGATACCCCATTAAACCGGTTATTGGAAGGTGCATTCAAGCTTAATTGAATCATATGGAAATCACAATATGTAAGCAAACATATTCAGATAAACGGTCCCACAAGCGTAAGGACGCAGTACTCTGAAAATGATTGCATTGTATGAAATATATACCGTATATCGAAACAGTATCAACCCATTAACACGATTGAACAATATAGTTAAATGTGTGGCTTCTGTGTATTAAAAAAAATACAAATTGGCAATTAATCTTAATCCTCTTAAAGTGTCGTCTGATGAAATTACAGAATTTCGAATGACAACAAAAAAGAATTGTGTATGTATATAAAGTGGGTGTATTAGGACATATACTATGTATTTAACACTGATATAAACGTGGTTTCTATATATAGATATATATATATACCAGACACGTTTATATGAGTGTGTTAAAGACATGGTATATGTCCTAATACACCCATTTTATATACATACACAACTCTTTCGTCCGATGAAATTACAGAATTTCGAATGACAACAAAAAAGAGTTGTGTATGTATATAGAGTGGGTGTATTAGGACATATACTATGTATTTAACACTGATATAAACGTGGTTTCTATATATAGATATATATATATATACCATACACGTTTATATGAGTGTGTTAAAGACATGGTATATGTCCTAATACACCCACTTTATATACATACACAACTCTTTTTTGTTGTCATTCGAAATTCTGTAATTTCATCGGACGACACTTTAAGAGGATTAAGATTAATTGCCAATTTGTATTTTTTTAATCGCCCGATAAAACATTAAATATCAGGATCATATTGTTACCGCTTGTTACTTAAACAAATATACAATAGTACAATGCATCATGAAGAAGCTTCGTGTTTAAACACAAACTCAGAATGCTGTCTCGTAATGCTTAACGTCTGTGTTGTCCTGTTGTTTGTATTGCAATATTTGGAGATAATGTTAATCTATCATCGTATTCATTCAGCTAACTGCTTCTAGATTCTCGGATATTTCTATTTGGGATCAATCATTAACGAACGTGGAACGTTATTAACTTTCTCTTTTTTATATTTGAAAATACACTTAATATGTTTGACGATGTATTTTACGGTGATATGATTTATACAGCTTATTGAGGTCTTTTCATATTAACGCATTTCTATAAGTTGATAAATTGATGTATGCATACTCCATTACTCAGAAATTGTTGCACAACAAGACATAAATGCATAGTTTACAATAAATTATGCCATTAACGCAAACTTACAATTTCACGTCGATATAATATTCAAATTGCCAATTCAAGAGGGACGTCTACGAAATAACGCTAATACAGTGAAATTGTCAGTATTAACTTACATGTACATTTTGATTTGGAAGTGTGTATCGGACATTTGAAGGCAATAGTGTACACATATGTTCTGTTCATCCCACAGGGACTGTATGATATTCATAGATCCAGCTTTATCCTTAAAGCTACAGAGTCTCTATATCAATCGATTTCTTCTTTGTAGAGTGTTATTATTTGTAACTTCATGTTCACCAGCTCATATCGATATCGAGTATTTAAGCGAGCAAATATAGCGCAGGAAATCATTTACTGTATATACATCGACCAATGCACATCGTACCTATACACAGGTAACAGCATTTTTAAAGAAAAAAAATGTTTGCCTCTTTCGGGGCTTGAACACACGACCTTTTCAAATCCCATGCTCTATCATATGAACTATAACACTGCTTGAGAAAATGGTATACTAACTACCATTTATTATGAGGCAAAATAACATATCTGAACGTAGCTCAAGATGGATCAATAAATATGTAGTCCATCTTGTCGCACGTGTAAATTAACATTGCCTGGTATAATACCGTAAGTTATCAATATGAAAGTAATACTTGGCCTCAAAACAACCAGATCTCGACTTGTTATTTAGCGCTTGATAGGTTTGTGTGCGCGCGCTTGTTATTACGTAATGCCTATTTAGTGCTACAACATACCAGTAAATAGCGGTGATCTAGTGGTTCATCGTACATCCTTCAAAACTTAAAAGTGCAATGCAGTGTTTCAAATCCGTTCCGGACAACTACTTTTTTATCACATATATTCGGAAGCCGTATATTTATCGATGTTACCTGTACGGAGGCTAAATAAAAATGTGAAATTTGACGCATCGATTTCTGCTTACACTCGTATACCGACTTTTAGGTTGTTCGTCGATTTGAAACTACTTCACACATGACTCATTCATATTCATGAGTTATTACCAGTTAAAGTAGGGACTCTGTAGCTTTAAACAATTCTTATACTAGTTATAAGTAGGAATAAAAGTCGAACAGGAAATTTCGCTTTCACAGAACACAGTCATTCAAACACACGCATTAAAACAAACAAAATTTACAATATTAACAAGAAGCACAAACGGGTTGTCAATAGGTCTACCTCATTGGAACGGTCAGCGACGAAAGGGCCGCTGGATACCTTTGATAATGTTGTGTGGCAAGGTTGTTTATAGTGTGGACAAGTCAAAAGTACTTTTAGATGACGGTTATTGTTAATGTTATCAAGAACACCTCCTGAGTTTTTAATTGACCAGAATAAATTAATCACAGAGTTGTCATAAGCTTTAGCACACTATTGTTTAACGCGATCTTTAACGAAAGTAAGAAAAGAAGTTAAAAGTAGATATACAAGTCGAACGGAAATGTGGAGTGCGTGGTCCAGTGATAGAGCGCCGAGCTCCAAATCGAGAGGTCGTGGGTTTCATCCTCGCCGCGGCTACGTTATTTATCCTTGAGCAAGATAATTAATCCACATTGCTTAGTACTGGTTCTACCCAAGAAACCATCGAATAATCTAAGTTGCAAGAACTTGTTTCGCAATCGATGTAAAATAAATATGTTTAAACTAAAGGAAATGTAGCATTCAAGGACCACAGTCAACCAACCAAAACCACGCATAGAAACAAACAACAATTACAAAAATGAACAAAATGCAAGCTATGACATCACAATCAAAAATGGTTGAAAACAGGACTACCGCCTTGGCACGGTCATTGACAAAACAGATGTTTATAAGGCTGCATGCACTAACATTATAAATATAGAGGGTTTTATAAGGCTGTTAGGATGATTTAGGAATTCAGTACATAGTTGGAATTTTGTTTTACTTTTCATCTGCCCCAGCACTGAAAGTGATGAACCGATTGGTATACGTGGAAACAACATAATACTCGGTAGACTGAACTGGAAAATACGAATTAGTGTTACCGAGTTCCAGAGATGAAACATTGACCTTATTTGGGCGTCAAAAATAATTATAGTATTAGCTGCTTTATCAGCAGGAAATAAAACAAGTGTTATAAAATTCTTGGATTCCCGATTTTAAATTACGTAACCAAAACCTAGGTTTTGGAGGAAGTAAAGAGGGTTTAGGTGTATATAAATTAATTTGCGTATCTATGAGTTTATGTCTTAAGCGAGTTCGGCTACGCATGTTCTCTTCTACACCATTTTATAATAAAATCCTCAATGTATAGCGTTATCTGAGCACGACATGAATTGCAATCACTGGAGGTTATATACACTTCGGACTTTTAGAATACAAATGCCGAATACGTTTGTCTATAATATCTAAATTACCGGTGATGACAGGACGTTTTACGCTAACATTCTTTAAGAGTGTTTTTTTCTATGTCAGGGCCAGGACTTATTTTATTGTAGTTGAAACTAATTGTCTTTTTTTGTATTTATATTATAGGACTTTCGGATTTTTTAAAATAAATATCAATAGAATCAACGAAAACTACTATGCCAATAAAGTCAATATCATTAGTAAGATATAGTAGTTTAAGAACTTATCTGACGTACTCCGACTCCTTGTCAATATGGAGTCGGAACATGATTTTTTTTTTTGGGGGGGGGTGGGGGGGGGGTGGTTCAACCCCTCTGCCTTCCCCTCCAACGGGATCTGCAGTGGCCTATTTTTTGCCCCGTAACCAAACGGGGCTCCCGGAACCACACGTGGCTATTATAAAGGATGTGTTTGCATCCTCGTCGATCAACTTCAATGACGCCATGGACAAAGAGGTGAGACTTGCAAGCATAAAGTCCTTTCCAGACCGTTTAAAATAGTATGTAAATCAGTGACTGACATAATTACGATTTCCGTTACCATTACGTCTACAGCCGTGAGATCTAGATTTACTCGTTCGAACAGAAAATATAGAAAACATGTCAATATTAGGCTCTTTTAACATATTTCCTTGTTGATAAATATTATCATTAATGCCCAGTTGTTATGGTGTCTGCAAGTTGTTCAACCAAATCTTTTATGTTTGTGGAAACTTTGATTCTTTGTATCCATGTAAGCGTTGATTATTTAGAATGCGTGTTTTAGATGGCTGATTTCTGTGAATTCTACATTTCCTGTTCGGCTTTAGTATCTATTTAGTATTTAGTATCTAGTATCTATTTAGTATTTAGTATATTTAGTATTTAGTATCTATTAAGTATTTAGTATATTTAGTATCTATTTAGTATTTAGTATCTATTGAGTATTTAGTATCAATTTAGTATTTAGTATGTTTAGTATCTATTTAGTATTTAGTATCTATTTAGTATTTAGTATCTATTTTCATATAAACTCTGTACCATTCAATGCATGTACCAATTAACACAAAACAAAATAGTATACGTTAATGTGACTCTAAAGGAAAACATACATGTACATAGGCAAGAGCATGAGAGTGGACCTTTGGAAACGGCAGAAAACGATAAATACGAAATATTGCGGTCTCGGTTTGATTGAGACTGTTCATGAACGGTTGTAAAATATGCTTTCTACCGTTCACGCCCCCTAGCCCCGGGTTCAAGTCTCACGAATACCATTATTATTTAGGATATTTAACTACATATTTAAATTGTATACGTCGTAACAATTTAACGGCTTACGCGACTGATTGCTGTACCTCAAATAGCTAATATCTAGTTCTAATAACGCATTATGGAAATATGTTTTGACAGCCTACTCGCTACTACTACATCATTATTGGATAGCTATTATATGATTTCCCACAACTCGCATTAATCTTCGGTCCCACGGATAACCTTGTCAGAATTTGGCATTTAGTAAACATTCTTAATGAGAAACAGCCTTGACTTCGATGTATCATTAGGTATATATCAATGCCGATTAACTTTTTCGTCATACTGGAAGATTAACGAAAATGGGCGCCATTTACAACACGTTATATTTTTATTAGACATAATGTATATTTACATGTAACGACTTTCAATGTAGACGTAAGATAAAACAATATTGGAATAAGACAAATACCTGTCTTCATTTTTTTTGTGTTTTTTTAAAAAAAAACAGTAGAGAAATAATACAAACAGCAGTCTTTAATTTGTTTCTTATATTGATTCAATTGGAGCAGTAGTAATTATGACTGAATTAACAAAACACCGACAGTCAAATGCACTCTGTAGTGTTAATCTAGGACACTCTATCCAGACTAATATGAACTGTGTTATTAAGGCATACATACATATTACTATACTGGCATTCTCAATCGAAATAACGACGTCCGCAAAGTGGTATGACAAATTGGGTTAAACAAATTCAATGATTGATACAATGTTATACGTACGCTGCGTAAGTTAATATATATTTAGAAAATGGCGTTGTGTCTGAAATAAAACACTAACCACACATAATTAGCAAAACATGACGTACACTTATGACGGAGTGTAGACGGAACACAGTCCGGGGATCCTCGTTATCGTCTGCGAATGATACCTCTCTGTTGGAGTCAATACACAAGTACTTCCGGGTCGTCATATGACGTAATCGGATTTGCTGCTCCCATTGTAGAATTTCACCTTTTAAAAACGAATAAAAGTAGGTATCAAAGTCAAACAGGAAATGTAGCATTCACGAAACACAGTCGACCACAAACGCGAACACAAAACAGACGACACTTTTAAGGAAAAAAACAAAGTATGCGACACCACAAACATAAATGGGTTGACAATAGGGGTAACGCCTTGACAACACGTTTGATAACAGTATTAAAATATTGCATATAGGCGTACACACATACTCAACTTTTAGTAAAGTGAACGTATTGTCCGTATGTAGGTAACCTTTTGGTATGTAAACTAATTAAGACTATGAACTGCCACAGTTTAAATGACGTGATTTTTTAAAAATTAATATTATAATACTAGTCAGCTATTCAGTTTCTTAAATATATATCAACTTAAAAAATATTTTACGAACAAATCACGTGTAGTTTATATAGAGAAATAAATCCTTCAACAAGTGTACATACAAGTTCTAGAACACTTGCATTGTTACTTGTCTTTTAACATTAAATTTGTTTTCAAAAATCTGAGAATTTAGATAACAGATAATATATAATGAGATGGCTTAACTTAATTTGAGGATTTGTACGTACCATTAAATATGCTGTTTTCCGACTCGATCACCCAGAATGTATTTCCAGAAGTTGGCGGTGACAGCGTGCGTGGTTTGTGTTGATCCATAACTCGTATACGGAAATGAACTAGTGAAAGGAATAGTAACAATAACTCGTACATGTATGATTAACAGATAGAATTCAGTTTAATTTACGAAGCATCGGGAATTCATCTATCATTATACCGCCACAAATATCAACTTAACACTTTAGTTGTAGACGAGTTTGCCGAACTTATAACTTAGAGAACAACCTTCTTATCCAAATGTATGTATTTATATTATATACATTAGAATAACCACTGAATTATGTATATGGTCATATACCACTATTGCATTTTCCATAGGCCTCCATTATAGCCTTTTAGCCTACCACCCCTATTCCTATATCGGAACGGATGATAAAACCTAACTTTTTTTTAAAGTACTATCTTAGAGGCACTCAAAAATGACCAGCAAATTTGGAGTATTGTATTGCTTTCAGTCTCTAATATTGCACTGAAGGTGGGCACCCCCAGAATGGCAGTGAAGAAATTTTACTTTTTGCAAATATACTCTCAGTACAATTGTACCCATAAAAATGCAAATTTCAGTCAAAATATCCTAAATGAACATGTTTTATGTTGAAAATATATTTTTTGCATGTTTTATGGGATTTGTTATGATTTGGATAATTTAATCCAATCAGAATCTACCTTACAATCTGACTATATGCCCTAATAGACCTATACTTTTTTCAACCAACCAGAAGCCCCAAATCAATAGTGGTATGTGACCATATGCTACGAAGGTACGTACCATCTTCCGTGGCCTCGTCGTCAAATAGACCTTCAGCCACCATATACGCCTCTAGCTCCTTGTGAAACAGTCGTATAATGCTGCCTCCCTGAAGTTGTCAGTTAAATATGTAAGTACCAACTGTGTGTGGTTGGTCTGTGTTAATATACTCGATAAAAAAGTTTTGGACCAGGGCAGTGTTCGAACCCGTACAATGATCACTGAACCATGACATTCGACCATAACCCTTATTATCTCAGTTGATAATTGACAATAGATCAACAATCAACAATAATTATCGTTTACAATGAAAGTTTGCAAAAAAAATAATATTCTTTTTATTGATTACTCGAATGTCTGTTAACTGCTACATTTTATGGACTTTGCAACATTTTTTACAGACCCTTTGTGTGTTCGCGATATCTTTTTAAAATCAAATCTCGTAATTGTAATTTAATGTTTCTGATACCAAATTAACCGGGCAGGGTAGACATTGGTTACTAAAAAAAGATACTTAAATTCTGTTCACTAGTTTTATTTTTATATGACTTAATATACCCTGGTCCAAAACATTTTTTACCGAGTATGTATGGTTCTAACAAGGCGAATGTATGGGCAGAGGTTTGTTTCTTTAGAGCTTTAGAGCTATTCGTTAATTTTCCACTTCGTATATCGTTGTAAGTATAGCATTACTTTACCGCCTGTATTGCACATTTCCCACTATAGTGTCATTTGCATTGGGCCGACACACGATGCATGTCAATGTCTGTTTATTACATACACCTTTGTACCATTTCAATACGGTCAATTACATTTTTCTTGTAACCATCCCAAAATGAAATATACTGTATTAGAAAAGGTACAGAGGAAGACAACCAAATTTGTTACACATTTCTTTAGGTGTTTACATTTGACTAAATGTTGTCAACATTTGACTAAATGTTCGGAGGTTTTAAATATACAGATAACGTAAATATAAGTCGACTAACCCTCACGAACAATTCCATATCTGTGGCAGTCTGTTTTCGGAATCTGACGAGTGTAAAACCTGACCGCTCTACGCCTAAATTGATTTCCGACCTGAAACAGAACATAACAAGTCGAATACAGTAATACAGTGGCCTAGGGTGAGTGGGTGGGTGGGGTGGGGTCATTGTTTTTGTTTTGTAATTATATCTCAAATGGAATGTTATGTTAATGGGATTATACTGTGTACCTTTTTCCCTCCTACGCCCCCTGTGTCATTTGATTTTTTAATTGGAATGTTATGTTAATGGGATTATACTGTGTACCTTTTTCCCTCCTACGCCCCCTGTGTCATTTGATTTTTTAATTATGTCTCAAATGGAATGTTATGTTAATGGGATTATACTGTGTACCCTTTTCTCTCCTACGCCCCCTGTGTCATTTGATTTTTTAATTATGTCTCAAATGGAATGTTATGTTAATCGGATTATACTGTGTACCCTTTTCCCTCCTACGCCCCCTGTGTCATTTGATTTTTTAATTATTTCTCAAATGGAATGTTATGTTAATGGGATTATACTGTGTACCTTTTTCCCTCCTACGCCCCCTGTGTCATTTGATTTTTTAATTATGTCTCAAATGGAATGTTATGTTAATGGGATTATACTGTGTACCCTTTTCCCTCCTACGCCCCCTGTGTCATTTGATTTTTTAATTATGTCTCAAATGGAATGTTATGTTAATGGGATTATACTGTGTACCCTTTTCCCTCCTACGCCCCCTGTGTCATTTGATTTTTTAATTATGTCTCAAATGGAATGTTATGTTAATGGGATTATACTGTGTACCCTTTTCCCTCCTACGCCCCCCTGTGTCATTTGATTTTTTAATTATGTCTCAAATGGAATGTTATGTTAATGGAATTATACTGTGTACCCTTTTCCCTCCTACGCCCCCTGTGTCATTTGATTTTTTAATTATGTCTCAAATGGAATGTTATGTTAATGGGATTATACTGTGTACCCTTTTCCCTCCTACGCCCCCTGTGTCATTTGATTTTTTAATTATGTCTCAAATGGAATGTTATGTTAATGGGATTATACTGTGTACCTTTTTTCCTCCTACGCCCCCTGTGTCATTTGATTTTTTAATTATTTTCCCTACGCCCCCTGTGTCATTTGATTTTTTAATTATGTCTCAAATGGAATGTTATGTTAATGGGATTATACTGTTTACCTTTTTCCCTCCTACGCCCCCTGTGTCATTTGATTTTTTAATTATGTCTCAAATGGAATGTTATGTTAATGGGATTATACTGTGTACCTTTTTCCCTCCTAGGCCCCCTGTGTCATTTGATTTTTTAATTATGTCTCAAATGGAATGTTAAGTTAATGGGATTATACTGTGTACCTTTTTTTCCTCCTACGCCCCCTGTGTCATTTGATTTTTTAATTATGTCTCAAATGGAATGTTATGTTAATGGGATTATACTGTGTACCTTTTTCCCTCCTACGCCCCCTGTGTCATTTGATTTTTTAATTATATCTCAAATGGAATGTTATGTTAATGGGATTATACTGTGTACCTTTTTCCCTCCTACGCCCCCTGTGTCATTTGATTTTTTAATTATGTCTCAAATGGAATGTTATGTTAATGGGATTCTACTGTGTACCTTTTTCCCTCCTAGGCCCCCTGTGTCATTTGATTTTTTAATTATGTCTCAAATGAAGCGTTATTATGATGAGATTACACTGCATACATATGGTTCCTCCGAGGTCATTGATGGGGCCTGAGGGAAGGGGTATCAGTTACACTAATAATTCAATTACTGTGTCATTTTCCCATACTTTTGCACATTAACTGGTATAAATAGTCATCTGTGAAAGAGATACACAGCATGTCAAATGATTTACTATTTAAAACTCGGACGTCTTCCCTGGCGTTGGGGTGGAGATGGTGGGTGGTGGGAACTTTTTGATGAAGGGATTACAGTTTATAATAATATGTTTTTCTCTTGTGTGTGTGTGTGTTTGTGTGTAGGTGGGGTGCGGGGGTGCGGGGTGTTGTAAGGGGCATCAAAAGGTCCAATATACACAAAATTCAATTGCAGTTTTATTTTTCTATTTTTT
The DNA here is from genome assembly GCA_037043455.1 of Cyrtodaria siliqua. Classification (NCBI taxonomy): domain Eukaryota; kingdom Metazoa; phylum Mollusca; class Bivalvia; order Adapedonta; family Hiatellidae; genus Cyrtodaria; species Cyrtodaria siliqua. Next base: position 38,940 of record JAWPHD010009812.1, on the reverse strand, counting down.
TTTTAACTTGGCAAATATACAAGTATACTCCTCTAAAACAAAAGCATATCAAACAAGTTCAGTGAGAGGTTATTTTTCTTTCTCATTGTGGGGTGGGAGGGGAGAGGTTATTTTTCTTTCTCAGTTAAATGTAATGACTTGGGGATCAGTATAATTTGCTCCTGGGTCACCATGTGACTCTGGGATAAGGGTCACAATTTCCAATAAACAAATACCCTAAACGTTTGGTATTCATTTACAGTGTCATACATGTATATGGAAAAGCATAAATAATACTATTTCTAATCTGATTATCAAAGAACAATCAAAACAATAACAGGTAAAATGGATACAGGGTTAAAGGAAATTGACCTGTGTGAAGAAAACGTGGGTATTTGCGATGTCGTGCCGTCCAATTCGTTCTAGTTCAACTTAGTAATTATTGTTTGTTTCTGTGTGTGATTTTGTTGTCTGTGGTCCTTGAATGATACATTTCCTGTTCGACTTTTGTATCTACTTTTATATCTACTTTGACTTTTATATCTACATTGACTTTTGTATCTGCTTTGACTTTTATATCTACTTTGACTTTTATATCTACCTTGAATTTTGTATCTACTTTGACTTTTATATCTACCTTGAATTTTGTATCTACTTTGACTTTTATATCTACCTTGACTTTTATATCTACTTTGACTTTTATATCTACTTTGACTTTTATATCTACCTTGAATGTTGTATCTACTTTGACTTTTATATCTACCTTGACTTTTGTATCTACTTTGACTTTTATATCTACTTTGACGTTTATATCTACTTTGACTCTACTTTGACTTTTATATCTACTTTGACATTTATATCTACCTTGACTTTTGTAACTACATTGGCTTCTGTATCTACTTTGACTTTTGTATCTACGTTGACTTTTATATGACTTTTGTATCTACTTTGACTTTTATATCTACTTTGACTTTTGTATCTACGTTGACTTTTATAAGACTTTTGTATATACTTTGACTTTTATATCTACTTTGACTTTTGTATCTACTTGACTTTTATATATACTTTGACTTTTATATCTACTTTGACTTCTATATCTACTTTGACTTTGTATATACTTTGATTTTTATATTTACTTTGACTTTTATATCTACTTTGACTTTCGTATCTACTTTGACTTTTGTATCTACTTTGACTTGTGTATCTACTTTCACTTTCGTATCTACTTTGACTTTCGTGTCTACTTTGACTTTTGTATATACTTTGACTTTTGTATCTACTTTGACTTTTGTATCTACTTTGACTTTTATATCTACTTTGACTTCGATATCTACTTTCACTTTCGTATCTACTTTGACTTTCGTATCTTCTTTGACTTTTGTATCTACATTGACTTTTATATCTACTTTGACTTTTAAAGCTACGTTGACTTTAATATCTACTTGACTTTTATATATGCTTTGACTTTTATATCTACTCTGACTTTTGTATATACTTTGACTTTTGTATATACTTTCACTTTCGTATCTACTATCACTTTCGTATCACTTTCGTATCCACTTTGACTTTCGTATCCACTTTGACTTTAATATCTACTTGACTTTTATATATGCTTTGACTTTTATATCTTCTCTGACTTTTGTATATACTTTGACTTTTATATATGACTTTTATATCTACTTTGACTTTCAAACCTATGTTGACTTTAATATCTACTTGACTTTTATATATGCTTCGACTTTTATATCTACTCTGACTTTTATATCTACTTTGACCTTTGACTTTTATATCTACTTTGACTTTTGTATCTACTTTGATTTGTATATCTACTTTGACTTTTAAACCTACGTTGACTTTAATATCTACTTCGTGTGTTCTTGGGCAAGACATTTTCCTTTTTCCTTTAGATGGGGACGTAAACCGGGCGGTCCCGTGTATCGGTCCATCCTCCAAGCACGTTAAAGAACCACTGGAATCTATTCGATAATAAGAGTAGGGCACGATTACCGGATTCCTATGTATCCTTCCCCTCTCTCTGTGGCGGCTCTAAATAACCTATACTGTGTTGACGAGCCGTTAAACAACATTCAATTCAATTCTAAACGCATACATTATTCTCCAGGATTTTGTTGAATATGATTTGAGTGTAGATGGTACATTTCATATAGTTTACGTAAACGACATATTGAAGTATCTTACCCAAATGCGAAGTGGTCTATCTGAAAGCCGGTACTACCATGGAAGAAATGACCAGGTGACTTGATGCTCTCAAACACGATTTGATCAAATATTTGAACCTAAAACAGAAGCAGCCTATATACTGAAACAGTAGTTTTTACAAAGATGTTGTATTAGTTGAATGCCATTTGATAACAATTTTGAACTTACATAACATTTGAAACCAAACAAAAAAAAATAAAAAAATAATAATAATAATAATAATAATAATAATAAGTATAATAATAATAATAAGTATGTACACTACCAAGCCCTATTTAACGTTTCTATATTTACTATTCACTTGTAGTAGGTTTGTCAAAAAGGCACATTTATTATATACTTTCCGGTCAAATAGTGGATTTTATAATTAAAATAAACCTTATAATTCATTGTTTATATTTTCACTCAAAATGACGTCAATCAACTGTTGACGTTGTTGACGTTATTGAAGTCATTGCTTTGGCGCATTATATGTTTTCTGCATAAACTTCCAGGTTGTGAGTATATAATAAATAGAATATTTGTTAGTTTGTCTTGAATATAGGATTTATTTTCATCAAGAAGTGAGAAAACTTATATTTTCACGACCTTGGTTTAGAGGCAAGCAAGTTGTCAGTATAATTGTCTGACTTATTCAACCCTTATTATAACTGTCAAGCTGTGTTTCAAGTAAAAGACAATAACAACAAAAGACATATCAGATACAAGTAAACGTATAAAATCCCATTTTATGCCAAACGATTTGAAGGGTGATCTATTTAAAAATATCGAATCTGAAATGTGTTAAAATATTTATTCAAATACACCCGCACTATATAGCCTAGTTTAAAATATCTCGTTATATTGAACGATAAATCACTGTAATTTGTGCAACGTTAGGAGAATAAGCATTGCGCATTGCGAATTGCGCATTCTAACGTATGCAACGTTAGGAGAGTAAGCAAAGCAATGCGAAAGATTTCAGATGTGTGCGTTATTTTCACATTTTAGGGGTATTAGAATAGAAATAGAACATCGTTTACGGTGAATTATCTATAATATACCACGGTTTGTCATTCAATTGTAAACAATAATTCGGGCTCGTGAAATTATTGTTTACAATTGAACTCCAAACCGTGATCTATTAAACGATAATTCACAGTAAACGATGTTCTATTTCTTAAATAATATTAAGATTTCTTTATGTAGTTACCACTTCTCCCTCTGACTTGACCTTATACTGTGGCAAAAGGCGGAACTGGGCATTCTTGGCATTAAACTCTTGCAGCATTACCTGAAAGGAAACATCATTTGTTAGTTTTACTGGAAAAACAATCGGTGTAATATTATCATCACCAAATTACGGCAAAAATGTTTGCCAATTGTATATATATATGTGCAAGGTTCGTTACTCATATCCAGTTTGACAAGCACGCATTAAAATGTGTTCATTTACCTGATGGCCTTTGCTTGTGTTCTTTAGTTATGTAATGCTGTTTGTTGTACATGGAGGATCTTATTTGAGTGCCCGTTTAATATTGAATTGATTAAACGAGTTTAAATGAAACTATATCAATTTTATCCAACGAGTATAAAATCTATGTAGATAGGTACGAATATGAGATTCTATTTATCATATTACTCCAAAAATGTCACATCACGGTCATTTATTAATGTAACTGCCTATATATTTTGCTTCGGTATCTTCCGTACCACACCGACCAATCGAAACATCTTCGATTTCCGTAGCCCTGTATTACTGGTACGAGTTAATTCCGATTGAACATCGACCTAAACGGAAAATACCGAGCGCTGATTCGGCCATCTTTTTCTTTAGTATTACATTATTGTTTTATGATATTTATATCACGGCTATATTTCACTCCCACACGGCAAGTGGGGTGACAAATTAATATAAATATACATCAAATTTTATGTGAAGTAATGTATAAGCTGACTTCAAGTTAATAGTGTAGTGATATTTGTCACAAATATGTGATAGGGCAGTATATAAGTACGCATGTATCTAAAAGATAAATACTTAAAAATTGAAAACGAAGTGTAGCAATCACATGTTTGGTAAAGTGCAATGGATGAAAAAACATTTAGTTTTTTTACAGTACAATTTTCCCCCTGATTTTTTAATGTCAGAAAGTACTTTTCTGTTCTGTATTTTATTCAGTATTTTCATTTTGTTTATTTAGAAGAAAGGAAAAGAGCACAATGAGCACGGCTTTGATGCTTTAGGTATACCGGAAGTAAATCAAATCCCACTGAGTCCAATGCAATATTGTCCAAGCTTTCTAGTTAGCCATTTTTCAAAATGAAGTTCAAACTAAGATTCACTTACATGTTCTTAGTCATGAGACCTGCCTCTCTAGAAAACTGCTGAGAATAGAAGGGGTCATGTGGCATATAAGAAAATAAAATTCTGATCTTTGTTGACACCGTGAACAAACTGCATTCATTCGGCACCTCTTAAATGTGTTCTACTTTCACTTTCAAAACTGTCAAGGTGACAAATAAAATCATCATACAACCATGCAAATGGTTTTTAGCTATCACAAACAAGTCAATAAAGTCATTTCAGCCAGTAAAACAGGCCTTAAATACTCAAAAATCCCTTTATCACAAAAAAAGTTAGGGATTATATATTTGGGAACTCCTTTCGACTACACCAGGCATGAATATCACAGTGATTTACTTCCTGTATGCCTTTCAAGTACAATATCGCTTAAGCCGGTGCTAGGAGGTGTGAGAGGTGTTGCACTTCACATTACCCCTCATGAAAAGACTCAATAAAACCGAGTCTGCTATTTTTTTTATCTCTTGTTTGGGTTTGCTGCTTTCAAAGGATCCCCTTTTCAATATTTATTGACATTCACACTAGCGTTTGTTAAGTGCTGTGTGGCGACCGTAAAAAGTCGCCCCGACTATTACTTACTGGTCCTTTGAGATCACCAAGCCCAATCATCTTTGTGACTTTAAAGTAGAATATCGCTTAAGCTGTGCTAGGAGGCGTGAGAGGTGTTGCACTTTATAGTACATGTAGCTCTCATGAACTGACGTAATAAAACCGAGTCTGCTACTTTTATCTCATGTTTGTGTTTGTTGCTTTTAAAGGATCCCCTTTCAGTATTTATTGTTTATCAAACTTATATTTCCCCCCTTCTATGACCATTTGAAGGATGTTTGTCGTGAAATAAGGATTATTTTCTACAGGTATATGTTAGATGTAGTCAATGATCCCATGGGTCCATCACCTACTAATTCTTACAAAGGTATTCTTCTTCTTCTTTGTAAGCATGTCGTTTTTTTTTCATTTTTGATTTTTTATAGCCTTTCTTTTGAAAAAACTGAGGACACCCAAGAGGCACATAATTATGTTCCCCGTATATATCAAATGCTCTTTTTTTTGTAATTTGATCACTAACTTGAGACTGCGATACAAAATATGTAAACTGGCTACTACATATAGTAGAGAATTTATTATTTTGGCTTAAATACCATTTTTTTTTCAATTGTAAAGCTTGTTCACCGTTTTAGGAATATAGATGCACACATGGTACGATCAATGTATTGTTAAAACTCATCTAATTCATGAATTTGATTTTATATCGTATCAATGCACTGCTAACTAACTTAGATGAAAATGTATTCCTATGCGATCTATATATCATTTTATGTAACAGGCAACTGTTGTAGCTGCACAATGCACAGTGGACGTTTGCAATTTGATTATCATAACGTGGGTTTTCCTCTGTCGCACGTCAGGGCATAATCGAGTTTGAACTATAATAATCATAATAAACCTTCTGCTGTTACAGTTTTATATCGGAGTATATCATGCAAGAAATAATGCCAAGATTGGTTCTCGACACTTTATCAATGCACAGAATCTAGACTGGTTTAACTGCTGATTCATCCACTTGTCAATTTGCAAAGAAGTTGTTTTCGGCAAATATGATGCATCGCATTAATATGCCATTGTACATGTATTGTTATATGTCATTGTACATGTATTGTTATATGTCATTGTACGTGTATTGTTATATGTCATTGTACATGTATTGTTATCAAGGGATTCTTTAACATTTATAAAGAAACAAAGCAAGCTATATTCTTCTCAGAATGGTTGATTGTTATGCCGAATCAATGTTTTTTTCCCGCACATATATCGTTTTCTTTCTCTAATTGGAAAAAAACAGAAAAAGCAATAGTGTATTGAGTATAGTATTATGAATAATTGATAATATTGGCGAAGTGTAATCAATGTTGTTTGACACATGATACTAACCAGATCTATTATAGTGTCATTACACGCATTACCATCAATATCTACATGATCATCTCCTCTGAAAACAACGGAACGTCGCTTATATCGATTTCATTGCTCCCCGTGTGGTTGCCGGGTAAAATACAACCACTGCAAATCCCGCTAGAGGTAGAGGCATTAGGACCACCCACCATCCCCCTTCAAGTTCATTTTGTCATTTTTTTATCATGCTCATTCAAAGTCTTCTTCATGACACCGCATATGCAAATGTGGAAACGTGGCTCCATCGTAAATGGAGTGTCTACAATAGAATTTGCAGCAACTCTGCAGTTCTGCAGGTTAGAAGGCTCAAGGCCCATTCTCTATATTTTTATCTAAATGTAAATGGAGAATGAGTATGGCATGTTCATCCCTTTTGGCGCCATATAACCTTTCTTGTGTTGATGCGCCGTAAAACCCCAATTCAGTTCAATACGATCCATTGCAATTTGCCTTATATATCCAATAAAATGTGTACGTTCTCTTGCATCGATAACGACGTTTCTAAATACCAGAGCAGTGATCGACATGTCTTCTGAGTTCATAAATTTAAAGTTATGCTTGTATTGAATGAGCTGCACTTTGACATAGACCATAATCGATCAGATAATGGGGCTGTTTCCGCCCCCCACCCGAAACCCCACCCCCACCCGCCTCATTTGATACGTAGTATTCAGGGCAAATTTAGAGAGCATTCAGTACCCACGGCCCGGGTTAAAACAGTATTCAATACTCGGGTTATCCATGTTAAATAGTATTCAGTACTCGGGTCTAAAATGAAGGAGTATTCAGTACTCAGCTCTAAATTAGAGAGTATTCAGTACTCGGTGGTTGGGGGAGAGGGAGAAACACCCACGATAATATTAACTTAAAGCTTACTATCAGCCTTGTGTTACCGGTTTTCCATTCTATTTTAGTTTAAAGATACTATAACTCTATATAAGGCCTGTGGGCGTAAACCTAATTCAAACGGGGGGTGAGGGTGAGGGGGAGTGGGGAGGGTGGGGAGTGGGGTACGCTTGGTTTACCACCAAATTCAACCTTGTAAAACATGGCCGTAAAACCGTATATAAGGAGAGAAACCTATACGAGGACATGGTTTTTAATCCGTCGTTCGTTTTAGCAATATCGATATAAAAAAAACATCACTGTCATAATCATTGAAAAATAGTTCGCTCAACACGGCATTCGAACTCGATACCTCCGGATTTACATAACCTTTAGGTCAAAGAAAAACTGAAATACTACTTTCCATTTTAACTACCTATTCGTTTAATAATCGATGTTGGGTTATATCTCAATGTTATTTCAATAAAACATAATAAAACATTTTCTATTTTGGAATCAGATCGCATTAGGAAATATTCTGAAGCAATATCTTAATAAATATACATTTAATGCATGTTTCAAGTGTTAAGAAAACTGAGTGTCTTTTTTATTATATCTAATATCAAGTTATTATAAGTACATCTTTGTTACACAGAATCCCTTGTGATATCTTTTTCTTACACGCATTACCATCAATATCTACATGATCACCGCCTCTGAAAACAACGGAACATCGCTTATATAGATTCCATTGCTCCCCGATCACTACATTACCATGGTGTAGCATTTTCATTATACAAGTATACGAGTATTCTGGCAGCTATTTAATATTGCACGATGTATTATTGTTAACACAAATCAATAATAAATATATGAAATAAATATTAATATTGACAGAAAGCTATTTAAAAATATTATTGCTATGTTATATAATGTGCTTTTGTCAACATAAATCATCATCGTGCCAGACTGACTGTATTGGATATGTATAAATAATGCATAGTTTGAATTTGGAGGCAGAAAACATATATATATCAATGGTGCCCAATCAAAATTAATAATTCAGGAAAACGGCCGACTGTGTACATAAAGTTGCACTTTAAATAATCAGCGAAATGCAGTTTCAGTATGCAAAGCTACGGAATATCCAGCTATCAGCCATTATTTTCATAAAGCAGCGCTCCATCAAAGCAGCCAATATACCAGCAAGAAAACAGATATCCCAAAGGGACCAGTTCTGTGAATTACATAGCGACGTTGTTAATATCATGGGAGTGGGGATATCAGCATTTCATGCCAGAATTTCGTGTTAGAGTATCTCATTGATGTGATAATTAAATTAATGCAATTATAGAGGCCAGAGGACGTGATGGGACAATTCGAAGATGATAGTTGATATTTGTTAATGAATACCCAAACCCCTTCATCTAAAAGTGCGAAGATTGAATATTGTCACGATATGGGAATAACACGAAAATGTTGACAAGGCCACCCGGAGCAATTGACAATTATATGGAAACAATTACTTTTTCCCCCACATGATTTTTTCAATTTGAGGTGACATATGTTGTTGTGGTGTCGTGATAAGTATAACAGCAAAATAAACACTTGCTTAAAAAGGAGTATGAAAGTGGACCTATATCCGTGTACATATCAGTTTCTAACGCTTTTATGTTCGTGTATCGTCACGTTCAATTGCATTCCGTTACTAACGTAATCAATCACACGTTAGTTCCGACGATGATGTTTGTGGTGTCGCATTTTGTTTCGATCTCATTACGTGGTCCGAATATTAACTTTCATACCCCATCCAACCCTTATCCAAGAAGCGAAAACGGAGATGGTTGGGTTATGAAATAAAACCATAATTTCAGCTTGCACATTTTAAAATTAAAACATTTAATAGGTAAACAGGTATCGTTTTTCTTTTCAGTAAAAAATGTTTTTTAAGCATGTTTTATTGTCAAAATATTCGTTAAAAAATCCTATTTATATAAGCTTTCCCATCGCTTAGTGGAATTAAGGCGGGACCACATAATGTTTTTCCTGTAATTGTTGCTTGTTTTTAACGCGGGATGTTGGTGGACTGTTTTCTGTGAATACAACATTTCCTGATTTTGTATCTACTTCGTTCAGTTAAATAGAGAATAATCAACAGTCTCAGTGTGATACGTAAAATATGTCAGGAGAACACGTTGTAATTTGGTTAAAAACGAGTTCGAGACTGTTAATTATTCTATTTATTATATACCTATCAGTGATGTTTTAAGGATATTTAATTGAAAATACTCCCCCCTCCCCCGCCAAACTCGCGCCCCCATGCAAGGTGCCCTCATGTATGAGTGTATGAATACTTTTGGTAGATTTTGAAATGACTTGCATTGAATTGAATTGAATTCAATGTTGTTTAACGGCTCATCAACACAGTATAGGTTATTTAGAGCCGCCCCAGAGAGAGGGGAAGGATACATAGGAATCCGGGAACCTGCCCCACTCTTATTATCGAATAAATTCCTATGGTTCTTAAACGTGCACGGAGGGTAGACCGATACGGTTTACGTCCCCATCCGACGGACGGGGCTAAGGGAAAGTGTCTTTCCCAAGAACACACCGACGGAACTCAGTGGCACCACAGTATTCCAAATAGACATTAAGGCATGCACCACATAGAAGACAATTGCAGAAAACACTTGTATATTTACACAAAATTGTTTATCTGGGTATCGGCAATTCCTCATTTCCACAATCTGATTTATCGTCATCATTTGCCAAGAGATGAAATGTTTTGGCGCCCGGAACTTATATCTCATTATGCGCTATCTTGGCTCGTATTTCTCTATTTAAAGTAATGCTCGATGACATAGAGAAACAGATGAATTGTCACTCAAGACGTTTTAAGATAGATTTAGAAAAAATAAATCATCGTCGTTTTTATATCCGGAGAATCAACTTCCCATATTACATTCTAGAGTTCCTTAAATATGTTTCAAAGACGCCAAAGAAGTTTGATTTAGTCATGTTTAAAGTGGGTTAACCAACATGAAACGAATGTTTGTAGGATGAAGATAATGTAATTGTGCAAACTTTAGAATGTAAAAAGTGGTGTACAGTTTGTGTTTTCTCTGTTCTCAAACCTACACCCGAAACCAAAAACTATCAAACTGCATAACCATCTGATAAACGACTAAAACAAGTATGTCAGATTTTGGCGGGAAAATGCTCGAGGAAAGGGAACAAATAAAGTTGGAATTGGGGAAATGACCAAATAGTTTTGGAAGAAATGTCGTATATAATTATGAAAGTGGAAGAATTGCTTATACGTTTGAGAAATGGAAACAATTACAATCACTACAAATCCAGCCCGCCTGCTGTACTGTACAGTTACTGGTTCCGTTTCTTATGTTTATATATATATATTACAAGTACAGACGTGAAGTAGATTCAATTTTATATTACATTACTGCTGCAAATTTATTTGAAATTCACATTATGTTATTGCCATAAAATCACACGAGCAGTGTAGTATTCGATGCAGTATCATTTATCTGTATTATTATCCTGCATAATATGTTTTTTTCTGAAAGTTAGACAGACAGCAGACTAAGACTTTTATATTTATGATTAGATGTGTAACGGGCTCTAAAGACAAGGAACTAAAATGGAGAAGACATATTGAAGATGATGGAAATAAAGTCATTGAATATCGTAAAAACATAACATATACTGCCAAAAAAATGAAATATATTTGATAGACAGACAGACAGTACAAAACAAGTTCTATTCTACTAAGTGGGCTACATATAGGGAATACATATATACTTCAAATAAACAAAACATATATATATATAACTTGAAAACTCAATCCAACCGGTTGATTATTTTCACGATCAAAATCAAACACGTTACAATTAACTACTAATTAAATTTAGAAACAGTCTTAATGATTAATCTGTTTTTGTCTTTTAACGCATTGACAAAACTTTACGTGGTTTCGGTATCAACTTTCATATCCCATTCAACCCCTTCTCGAAGAAGCGAAAACAGGGTTGGCTGAGGTATGAAATAAAACCTTAATTTCGGCTTAAAATTTTGTAAAATTAAAACATTTAATAGGTAATTTTAAACAGGTTATCGCATTGTTTCATTAAAAATATTTATTAAACGTGTTTTATTGTCGAATTATCTGTTATAAAATGTTTCAATTTTACAATATGCAAACTTTTTGAGCCGCAATTAAGGTTTTATTTCATACCTCAACCAATCCCGTTTTCGCTTCTTGGAGAAGGGGTTGGATGGGGTATGGAAGTTAATACTCGGACCACGTAATGGAATAAGGACGCTATAAAGACATACCATCATGTTGTTCTTGTCAATCTGGGACGTCTGTGAGGCGCACATGTGTACGAACTTGTTCGTGAATACATGCTTCAGCTGAACAAACAAACAAACAAACATATTTAAACACCTTACACTTGGTAATGTAAAAATGAAATAGTTTTACAAATCTAAATGTAAATAGTAGTCTACCTAATAAGCGTTGAAATACAGTCATCAATTGCCAACACAGTTAGAACCTTCTTTTTCATTAAATGCCCGTAGTATATATTTTTAATTCCACATATACTCTGTAAAAAATAGTTTTGGACCATGGCAGTGTTCGAACTCGTACAATGATCGCTGAACCATGACATTCGACCATAACCATTATTATCCCAGTTGATAATTCACAATAGATCAACAATCAACAATAAACATCGTTTACAATGAAAGTTTGCGAAAAAATAATAATATTTTTATTGGTTACTCGAATTTGTCCGTAACTGTTACTTTTTATGGACTTTGCAACTTTTTTTACAGACCCTTTGTGTGTTCGCGATATTTGTTTTAAATCAAATCTTGTTTGGAATTTAATATTGCTGGTACCAAATTAACCGGGTAGGGTAGACCTTGGTTACTAAAAAAGGATACTTAAATTCTGCCCACTAGTTTTATTTTTATACGACTTTATATACCCTGGTCCAAAACTTTTTTTACCGAATATATATCTGACGTGATACTTAATAACTGAATAATTATAATTTCGATTTTAGGTTTAAGCTTGACATACATGTTGAGATTATATAACAATTAATGGCATGACGATTATATGAATCTTTGTGAGTATAAAATAACAAACATGTATTCAAGAGTCGGACAATAATGAATAAATTACATATGCTGGTAAAATTGATACCAGCATGTCAATGACTGTTTGATAATAAATATGATATGTTTTGTATTGTATACTTATACTGAAACGTAAAAGAAACGCAACTCGGGAATTTCCGCTATATATTGTATGTACAATATGCTGCTGTTAATCGAATGGTACATGGCTACGTAAGAACTTTCCTTTCGGAAAAGAAACATTAAAACAACACATAATACAGGAAATAGCATTCCTTCAAAGTTTCATTATTGACAGAGTACGCGTTTGACTCAAGCATGTGAGCAAACTTAGGATTCAAAATTTTGCAAACTCTTTACGTTAAATACAGTACTGAACTGGCTCAGTTTTTCAAAGAGGAACTTCAACATTTATGAATTTCTTATTACAAGGTGTAGTGTGATTAAAAAGTCTGCAACATCCCAGTTGTATCCTTTCTCTAATTTACTGCAACTTGTTTTTTACAAAACATCTTGGGATTTCTTTGGAATAGTATGTGAAATTAAGTATGGAGTATATATACAATATATAGCGGAAATCCCGAGTTGCGTTTCTTTTGCGTTTCAGTATATATGCCATTTGGTCTTTTGTATTATTAACGTAATCTATATCTATATATAACAGTCTCAAAGGAACAAGTAATAAAAAGGCAAGCCAAGGACAATAAAGGGCCAACTACTAGTATGATTTATGGTCATCATTCGTGGCGTGGCGCAGTCGGTAGCGCGGCGGATTTGTAACCGGAGGCCCCGGGTTCAATTCTTCGTGGTGCCACTGAGTTCCGTCGGTGTGTTCTTGGGCAAGACACTTAACCTTAGCCTCGTCAGTCGGATGGGGACGTAAACCGGGCGGTTCCGTGTATCGGTCTATCCTCCGAGCACGTTAAAGAACCATAGGAATCTATTCGATAATAAGAGTAGGGCAGGTTCCCGGATTCCTATGTATCCTTCCCCTCTCTCTGGGGCGGCTCTAAATAACCTATACTGTGTTGATGAGCCGTTAAACAACATTCAATTCAATCCATTTTGTTATAAAATTGGATTGTTTTTAGTGTAGTCAAATATTTTCACAGAAAACAAAATGTTCAAATGACTTTTATAAATTCAGAAGTCGTTCTGTACTACATCATTACAAAAACTCCTTATAAGCCCTCAGCATATATATTAACATGTCTATTGCGTTATTGTATACAGTATCGATGCGCTGTTATTGCTTATGACATGGTTAATGGCCTAACATTATGTCAAGGCGTTACCTGTATAATCTCCCCGTATCTGACACGTTTTCCCATCTGCCTCTTCTGTTCTTGTGCATTGTCGGCATTCTCGGCTTCGGCTGCAATCTGTAATAAAACAAGATTTATACTTAACTGTGATGTTTTCTAATACTGTTGGCGGTTAAAATCGCTTTAAACATCAAAGACATAGCGAGGATTCAAACTTTGCTAAACGTTTACACACAGTATGCAACCAGTTACGCTACAGTAACTACTGTGTTGTTTTCATGGACATTTAGGGACCAAAGGACCATTTTCTGTCTTAATTTCAAGAAACTGTTGAAAATACTATTGCTTTAAAACTTAAAACAAATACCACTGCACGTTGCTTTAATTCGTTGATGCATTCTTCTACTGCAAAAACTGCATTACATGATCAAATTCATAAATTTCTTTATGAGCATGTTTGGACAGCCTTGAACGTTTTCTGTTCCTTTTGATTTGTGATTTATTGTATCAAAATATGTTTAAAAACATGTACAAAAAGAGCATACATTTATTAGAAATGTTCTTCTGCGTGGTTTATAGAAATTGTAATTGAATTGTGATGCTAATTTATTAGATAATCATCAACACAGATAAAGATACTGGTAAACACACGCACGTCTAAAAGAATGATAGTTAACAACCCAGCCCTATTGCTGTGGCATTCAATATTAATGTACCAATCATTTTGAAATTACGCAAGAGAAATCACGTCACGCAACCAAAGATATTAAAAAACAAATTAAAACATGTCCGTAATGGATTACGCACAAATTGGTTTAACTACATAACTACAGTTATTGCAATTACACTTATCTATTTAAAATTGACTGTGTAGTCCATTTTTCAAAGACTTGCAGAACGCAAATATATTGAGGTTTGCGTTGTCAGAATATAAATAAATGCCCCTATTTACGATGTTAGCGTGATATGTTTCGAAAACTGTGATTAATGATTACCAAAATGCAAACGACAAAACAACAGACATACTTGAAATAATTCAGAAATACTAATTCGAAATGTTTCAAAGGAGGATATCTGTTCCTTAGTCCAGTGGCATTGCATTTAACTTAACCTAGTTTAACATCCCAGCAGTCTTTCTTTAGCCACTGACCGTTACAATGTCCTTAATTCATTTGTAGAAGTAGGAATTACAGTCAAATATGAAATGTAGCATTCGGAGCCAATCAGAAACAATGATAAAATAGAATCTAACATTCGTTCTCATTCATTATTGAATTTATTAAACTCGTTAGCAAAAATGATATAATGCTCGGCAAGAGCCTCGTATTATATCATTTTGCCAACTCGTTTCATAAATTCAATAATGAATGAGTATTCATGTAAGATCCTCTAATAATACGATGGTTACTAGGTTAAACCAACATGAAGTAAACAGAATGTGTTCCGTTGTTTTGTTTTGTTTTTTGGTATTATTGACGTCACAGCTATGTAGTTGTGATAAACTACGGAAGCTGTATTGTATATATTGCCGTCTAACATCAACACAATGTATAGTGTGTTTCTCTGTTTAAGTGTTCCATTTATCTGGAATTAAGAGTTATCACCATTCTTATGAATAACTCTCTTCGTTTTCTTCGTCTGGTCCACACTTACAAACGCACGAGGTAGCTCAAAGGTTAGAGCAATTCCCTAAGCTAGGAACATCGCAATAATTGTACAACATTACAGCAATGCGCTGCTGAGTGCATTGATCAACCGTGCCCCTGTTCTTCCAAACGTGAAATACACTTAATTACATTGACGCATCCTGCATTGACTATACAGAACTGGGCCCCGTTTTATGAAACAACTTCCGACCATTTTGATCGTAAATCAATTTCTTAAATGCTTCACTATAAATTACTCTTTTCAAATAAACGTGGTTTCATTTAATTTTCCTATACATGTGATATTTCTGCATAATTGTCTGCATTGAATGCTTAGGCGAAAAAAGTGAACGATGTTAAAATTTAAGACTTATCGTAAGATGTTTAATAAAAACAGGGCCCTGACTTTTAACTCTGGTGGTCCCAGACCAATATCAAGTATTTTGTTTCCCGAATATGACAATAAACATGTGGCTAAAATATCATAACATTTTAAATGTTAAACTATTTATGTAACATGAATAATTTTAACACTGCAATCACATATATAAGTACTTTTTACGTTGCTCAAGCAAAATAACTTGAACAAAGAAACGCAACGAACTGTGTATTATCAAGTGCGGCTTTCGTTTGGGGCTTTCCTAAGTGTCTATCGATTACAAACAAATCAAACTGACTGCAAGTATAAATCAATTCCAAGCTAACTGACACAAACTATGTTTCAGGGCAAGATTCATATCGCCATTTACTGGTAGTTCATATAATTTGGTCTCACACAGGGTAGAGTTGATTTACTTTTTTTGTTTGTGCATACCCAATTCATTTTGTATATCGAAATTGCATGGTAGGAATATAAAAACAAACAATCAAATAGTATTGTTGTTTATAGCACATAACAACACCAACCAACATAAGGGAATATATTTTATTATCCATAACAAACTAAGCATACAAACATACACTTAAGGGTGCCCTCTGGTGAATATCAGTATAACAAGAATTTTTATTTTCCGTGTTTTTTATGAAGACTAACATATTACTAGGTAGTTTGAAAAATAATGATGTGTTGGTGATTTAACTTTTTAGCAATATTAATCTTAATTAATACACCCCAAAGCCCAAAGTGGGGTTTTAAATCCAAAAGCAGCTGAAAATTGGGTATGGCTTGAGAAATCACCCAATATTTTAGATAAAAAAAAGAAGCAAATGAAAAAAAAGTTATGGGAAGCTAAACAGGTATCAATACAAAAGTAAGAAAACCCTTAAAATGATAAAAATAGGAGAAATATTTGAAGATTTTCAATTCAACACACCTTCTAATGAAAAAATCACAGAAAAATCGCATTTTTGGGAAATTTTGGGCAAGACAAACTTATAGAAATTATAGCAAGAATTTTTTAATAAACTGGTATATAATAGAGAATTATAAGGTTATCAAATAAATGTGATAAAAAGTATATGTCGGTGTTCATCAAAAAGAGTTAACAATTAAAAATGTTAAAGACCCATCATTTTATTACAGAAAAAGATAGATATATGTGCTTTGGTTTTATTTTTTATATCAAAAGTCATTTAAATGACTGGCATACATACACCTGATATACAAACATCACATCTAACTGAATTACAAACAGTGTATCAGTATACACAATATGACCAAAATACGTTAAAAAGAGATGTTGATTTACCCCACCCACTTCATTTTGTATGGTACATTTTATCCGACTGTTGTATTTGCTTGTGTATACTGATCATAGCATCTGCCATGTTAGAATTAAAATTAACGTTAACACAATGTTATATCAAATCCAAATAATCTATCTCTAAATGTGATATATCACACAATATGCAATAGTTTGTCAATCAGAAGCATGCCGTGTTTTCAGCCCTCATGATATAATTCCTGCCCATATTATCTCAATACTGTGGTAAAGTGTGCGATATACCATTATTATGAATAAATCAAACCCTAAGCCTGGTATGTCGCACAGCATACCAAAGTTTAGAGATCAGATGTGTAGGAATTATATCACGAGGCAAAAGCCCTCGGGCATATATATAGTCTCAGGGAAGATACAGTGTATATAATAATCTATAATTATCGAACCTACATCAATGTGTGGGGTTCATGATTTTAAACATGTATACTAAGTATCAAGGATGTATGATTAATGATTTTGGAACATCTTTCCACTTTTTACAACATCCACATACGCGTTGCACGAAAATATGCGCAGATCACGTTAAATCGTCACCATAGGGCACCCTTAAAAGAAAACAAGAGGCAGTTCTGATTGATAGCATGACAATATATATAGACATTTCGTCGAGCTAGGGAATTGTTTTCAATTTATAGTTGCAGTCTGGTATGTCATTAATTCAAGATCAAACGGTATGATTATACATCTCTTAAAGCAGAATAACAGGATAGTTAGATTCAGATAAGGAAAGCTGTTGCACGCAACGAAAGAAAAAACAGCACTAAGAGTCGCCATAAAGCTGACATCTGACAATTACCTGTTCATACATATGTCCATTAAGTCAATCATTGACATAACTATTCTGTAACAAACACGCTTAAGTATCCACGTATATTATTTCTAGTGTCGAACCGTGATTGTAACTGACAATGTAATTTCTGAGAATCTCAGCCCTATCTCCAAACATTTAACTTCTTGCCTTATTATCGTTAAAGATCACGTTAAACAATAGTGTGCTAACACTTATGAAAACTCTGGGATTAATTTATTTGGTCTATTAAAAATTCAGGAGACGTTCTTGATAACATTTGTAATACATATTAAGTTTCATCTATAAGAACTTATGACTTCTCTACACTATATACAACCTTACCACATCACCTTATCAAAGACAAGCTTATTGCTCTTATTAAAAGAAAATCGCTAGAGAAAAAACTACACTTTTGGCCTGTAATAATATGAAAGCGTTTTTTACTAACGGCAGTTTAAATAATAACACTATGTCAAGAAGTTTGTGAAACACTCATTTTCTTATTAGATAATATTTTCGTCAGATATGGAACTACCGTTTATAGACACATTGTTGGTATCCCTATGGGTACGAACTGTGCACCTCTTGTTGCAGATTTGTTCTTGTGTTGCTATGAAAAATATTTCTTGTTGGGTCTTTCATCCGATACTCAGGCAGATGTAATTGAAGCATTTAATGATATCTCTCGTTATTTGGATGACATATTGAACATTGACAATTCTTTCTTTTCTACTATGGTTAATAATATCTATCCTCAGGAACTTCAACTGAACAAAGCTAATGTTTCTGATACTGTTGTTTCTTTTCTTGTTTTACATCTCTCTATTGAAAATGGAGAAATAATTAGTAAAATATATGACAAGAGAGACGATTTTAATTTTGATTTGTTAATTATCCCCATTTAGATTGGAATGTTCCCCGAGCTACGTCTTATGGGGTCTATGTTTCTCAATTTATTCGTTTCTCTAGAGCTTGTAGTCGTGTTGAGGACTTTAATATTCGTAATATTTATATAACTAAAAAGCTACTCCAGCAGGGTTACCTTACCATACACTTCGAAAAGCCTTTGCAAAATGATATTATCGTACCCCTGATATACTTTTAAATATAAAAGTAATTTAAGAACTCTTCTGCGACAAGGACTATCAAAAGCTGAATTATCTGGTGATGTGATTTACAAACTAATGTCGTAAGATCCTTGGTCATACTCACTTTCATACAATCTTTATTAAAAATATGTATAAAAGTCAAACAGGAAATTCAGCTTTCACAGAACACAGTAAATCCAAAAACACGCAAAAGGACAAAAATGAATGGCAATGTTAACAAAGAATAAAGGCATATGACGTCACAAACACAAACAGAGTTGACATTAGGGCTACCGCCTTGGAACGGTCAGTGGCAAAAAAAGGCCGCTGGGGTTTAAACCAGGTTCTAGGGTGCACCAAACCTCACACTTACCCTACTGTCATCCCAATAAAACGGGACAGTGTAAATAAAGAAATCCCCGCCATGAACTATTCTCTAACCAACAAGGCAGCATTAATAGGCAATATAAGTAAACCACAAAGATGCTCCTGTATATATAAATACAAAAAAGCAATAGCCTAGAAATACACAAAAAAGGTACTCAGTGACTTGACAGAAGCCAGAGCAACAAGAGAAGAAACCATTGAGGGCACGACAAGACAATATTGCAGACAAACATCAAACGTCACCGTCCTTTTGGGCTTTAGGTAGACGTCATCATAGGGTCCACAGCCTGTCCGGTCATAGCATAATTAAAATGTTGCTAATTAGTTCACCATTTTCAGCAGAGAGATGTAAATCGAGAAAAGAAGCGTTAATATCAGAAATACTAGCTTTGTTAAGTTGAAGTTTTTTAGGATATATTATTAACCATAGTAGAAAGGAAAGTGTTGTCAATGTTCAATATGTCTTCGAGAGGTGTCATTAAAGGCTTCAATAACATACGCCTGGGTATCTGGTGAAAGACTCAACATGAACTCTTTTTCATAACAATATAAAAACAAATCTGCGATAACGGATGCACAGTTCGTACGCATAGGGATACCAACAATTTGTCTATAAACGGTAGTTCCATGAAAACATTATCTAATAGAAAAATAAGTGATTCACAAACTTCATGGCAAGGCCACATAGTGTAGTTGTTCAAACTGCCGTTAGTAAAAAAAAAACGCTTTAATATTGTTACAGGCCAAACATGTAGTATTTTCCCTAACAAAAGTTTTTTGAATGAGAGCAATAAGCTCGTCTTTGATAAGGTGGCATGGTAAAGTTGTATATAATGTATTAAAATCATAAGTAGTTATAGATGAAGCTTGCAGTTTATTGCAAATTTTATCAAGAACGTCGCCTATTTTTCATAAGCTTTGGCACAATATTAGTTAAGTGATCTTTAACGCCTGTAGTGGTGTAGGAACTAGAATTGGAAATAAACCGGACTTTATATGGTTGTTTGTGTAATTTGGGAATCCAGTACATCGTTGGAAGTCTGTTTTGCTTTTCGTCTATTCCAGCCTTGAAATCTTGCACTGAGTGATATGCGTCGAAACAACATTATCTTCAGTAGATTGCACAGGAGTATACGAATTAGTACTCCCGAGTTCCTGAGATAAAACAATGGCGTAATGAGAGGTGTCAAACAATAATTATATTATTAGCTGCTTTATCAGCAGGAACTCAAACAAACATATTATGAAATTCCTGGATTCCCGATTTTAAATTACAAAATGAAAACCTAGGTCTAGGGGGAAGTAGGGTGGGGTTAGCCATATATCCATGATGTTAAAAAAGTCTGTTTCCAAGTAGAAAGGGAGTTAGTGACAGAATGTTCTCTACGACACCATTTAATACTAAAATCCTCAATGGATTGGGCGATCTGACTAAGGCATGCATTAAAATCAATAACAGAAGGCAATCTATATTTCGGACCTTTAGAAAACAAATGCCTAATACGTTTATCTATAACATCAAAATTACCAGTAACGACATGACCGGCCGGAGCGTAGAAAAATTTAGATGTTCTACACTCGCATTCCTTAGGAGTGTTATTTACTATATCAAGGTCAGACACTATTCTTTTATTCATCTTTGAATTTGTTGTTTGTTTCTGCGCGTGTTTGTGGTTGAATGTGGTCCTTAAATGCTACATTTCCTGTTCAACTTTTATATGTCTACTTCTTATGGATTGAGCTCTTGTTGAAACCAATGCATAGACCCATGCGACTTCTTACGAATTCAGCTCTTGTTGAAACCATAGAAATATTGCTGTAAGCAAAACATGTTAAAAAGTTTATCAAAAGAGGTTATGACCCTATAATTCTGCAACGTATTGCAAGTTTAGTGGTTGACCCATTTACAGTTCGCCACTATGCTTTCCGTTTTGACTGTGCGATGAACGGACAGATTGTGGACCCTATGATGACGTCTACCTAATCCTTATAGGACGGTAGTGTTTGATCTTTGTCTATAATATTGTCTTGTCTTACCCTTAACAGTTTGTTCTCGTGTTGCTCTGGCTTCTGACAAGTCAATGAGTACTTACTTTGTGTCTTTCTAGGCTTTTGTTTTTTATATTATATATTCACGATCATGTATGTGTTTTACTTATATTGCCTATTAACGCTGCCTTGTTTGTTAGAGATTATAACCTGGCGGCGATATCTTTATTTACACTGTCCCGTTTATTGGAATGACAATAGGGTAAGAGTGATGTTTGGTGAACCCTAGAACCTGGTTTAAACCCCCAGCGGCCGTATTTTGCCACTGACGTTTCCAGGGCGGTAGCCCTGTTATCAACCCTTGTGTATTTGTGATGTCTTATTTTGCCTTTTATTCAGCTTTATATATAGTTGTTCTTTGTTTCTGTGTGTGTTTGTGGTTGAGTCCTTGAATACAACTTTTTCTGTTCGATTGTTGTATCTACTTTTAAGAAGCTTATGTGAGGTCAACTCACCAATAGGGACGAATCACTGATAACCCCTGAGACTTCTTATGAATTAATTCATATCAGATTAATTCATATATTGCCTTTTATTCATCTTTGAATTTGTTGTTTGGTTCTGTACGTGTTTGTGGTTGAATGTGATCCTTAAATGCTACATTTCCGGTTCAACTTTTATATGTCTACTTCTTATGAATTAAGCTCTTGTTGAAACCAATGCATATAAATGATGCTGTAAGAAAAACTAAGTAGATTTAAGAGAAGAAGAATTATAAAATGTCCCTCGTATACATTCAAAACCATGTGATCTCTAAGACTCAGACATGGTTAATCCTAAAGACCTGATGTGGACAAACTTAAATTTCTAGAGGGCGTGAACGGTAGCTACCTTTTTTTCCACTACCGTTCATGAACAGTCTCAGGCTCAATCAAACCGAGACAGTAATATTATTTTTTTATTTATCGTGTTCGACGATTTCCAAATTTCCCTTTTCATACTCTTTTTTACACTTATAAATGATAACATATGCATGCATTGCTAAAGACAGTTTCAGATAAAAACACTCTGTTTTAAACCTATCTAAAATAGATTTATATTTACTAACTTGTAACTTAATTCTGCGGGGCCATTTTGACCCTAGAAACTAAAATTAAGCAAATGTATTCTACATCATGATACTCAGTGCTGTATATTTAGCAAAATATTGTATAGATTCAAAAGATGATTCATAAAACCTTCCTTTATGAAAGCCTAGGAGAAAAAAGTGACAACTTCGCGTGGCCCATATGTCACACAATGATCTTAGAGTGAGGTTTGGTGCACTCTACATCTTGGTTTAACCATCAGCGGCCTTTTGTTGCCACTGACCGTTCCAAGGCGGTAGCCCTATTCTATTGTCAACCCTTTATGTTTGTGATGTCATAGCTTGCCTTTTATTCATCTTTGTAGTTGTTGTTTGTTTCCGTGAGTGTTTGTGGTTGACACTGGTCCTTGAATGCTACATTTCCACTTTATATCTACTTTTTACATTTGAATCTTTTATATCTACTTTTTACATTTGAATCTTTTATATCTACTTTTTACATTTGAATCTTTTTTGTCTACTTTTATTTGTATAGATAGACATCTCCGTCAAATGCTTTTTGTGACATACTTGCTTATCTCTCTTTCTGAAATGATTGTTTTATGATGTCTCTACATACCTCTTAACAGGTCATATGATTTGGGTGGTGAAGCCATTTCTTACTCCAAAGATGTAGAGTGCACCAAACCTCACTCTAAAATCTCTGAGGTCAAAACAGCCCCACACTGTTGGGTCAAATATTGTATATAGAGTTAGTGAAACTTAAAAATAAAATCTTCGTCTGAAACATCGACAATAATGGTAATGAGCACGTAAATGATGCATGTCAAAAATGTGGTACTACGCGGAATGTCAATGTCGATGTTTCAGACGAAGATTTTATTTATACAACCTTATATTCAATTTACTATTTCTAAAATGGCTCAGTTATATTAATTTATAGATATCTGCACAGACGTACGACGGAGCTCAGGTGAACTGAAAACAAAGCAAAAGGTTTCCAAGTAATGCATTTAATGTTGCATACAACCTTTTAACAAGTAAAATCAAATTTAACCAAGCGTAATTCATATCATATCAGTTCATTTTTGCGATATATTTTAAATATGCATGCACATCAACGATATCAAGGTAGCTTTTAGTACTAATCTATTAAGAATTATGTAATACACAGAAGAGTAACAATGGTTCAACTAGACATTCTAAGTATGCAAAATAATAATAATAATAATAACAAAACATGTATACATCTTTTGTACGGTCAATGGCACAATGACCCATTTGCAACTTATATCCTCGCTTACCTCCTCTGGCAAGTTTCTATTTTAGCACAATGCCAAATGAAACACCTCTTAAAAAGAGAGTTTTAACGGAAATGAAAACACACACAGAAACATACAATAGTTACACACAGCAGATATAAGCATATTGACAGCAACACAAATAAAACACACACAGACACATACAATAGTTACACACAGCAGATATAAGCATATTGACAGCAACACAAATAAAACACACACAGACACATACAATAGTTACACACAGCAGATATAAGCATATTTACAGCAACATAATCCCGAAGCAAGCTAATCTGAATGCAAAAAACAGCAGTTTGGTGGTAAACTTTAAAAACACAAATTAAAAAAGTACTAATATAAAACGACATATTTTCAACAAAATCCAAAATTACTATTTCCTACGTGAAATTGGGAGCATTTATTTAACTTGCAATACTACTATGAATGTATGAACATATTGGTAATACATATGTACTATGAATGTATGAACATATTGGTAATACAGATGTATTATGAATGTATGAACATATTGGTAATACAGATGTACTATGAATGTATGAACATATTGGTAATACAGATGTAAAGTTAATGAATACATTTTGAAAAGGAGATCGATTGGAAAGCAACGAACATAAACAAAAAGAAAAGCTACTCGTGGGAGGGAACATAAGGGGCAACGCCATTAATGCCCCCTATCACCGGCTTAAGAGGTATTCTAGTTTATAGATTTGCAGATCAACATGCTGTTAAAATAAAGGATGAATCATGAGTGAAATGGAGAGTTTAATAAGTTCGTTGTGGCACTACAGAGTAATATAGGTACAAGCCGCATAAATATCACCCCTGGGGAATCTGTACGCAGCGAGCCTGTATTAGCATCCGATCAGCGTATTCGTATCATATAAGCGGCAGTGAGCACAGGGGAGTGTATTAGCATCCGATCAGCGTATTTCGTATCATATAAGCGGCAGCGAGCACAGGGGAGTGTATTAGCATCCGATCAGCGTATTTGTATCATATAAGCGGCAGCGAGCACAGGGGAGTGTATTAGCATCAGATCGCTATCATACAAGAGTATATTTGTATCATATATGCGCTGTCTTTCGTACTACAGATATTGATGTCGACGCTAATATTTAGTACGGTGGTCCCATCTACTTCGTAGTGTACAGTAATAAGTATATATAGTTTCTAAGTGCTTTAGTTTAAGTAGTGCCTTGTACATTACCTAACCATCTTTTGTAATTGTTTTTCACAAATTTGATACTTTGGTGATTTTATATATAATTTCTACAAATTATAACAATGAAATGGAATAACTAGATACAAATAACACGAAACTGAAAAGATAAAAATGATATCGGGTATTACTTTAACAATTCTAAGTGTATAGTTTTGTTTTTGAAATTGTCGGAGTTTCATGATAAGCCACACACAATAAATACCTTCAAAGTTTGTTTATAAATTGCATTAATTAAACCTTTCGTACTGTGCACTAACCTGTTCTCGCACTGTACAGATTCCGCAGGAGAGAAAAGGATTCTAAATACCCCTCTTTATGTTCTTATTCGATTTTTTTTCTATTGGAACACTAGTTGATGTTTTATTCCCTAGTAAAATGTTCACAACTATGAGTGTTAACTACGATCCTTCACAAACCTTGTGTTGTGATATGGCCCCCTTGTCCGTGTCCAGGAGGTTTCCACTGGAGCTGGCATGCGCCAAATGCTTCCTTAACTTCTTGTTCAATTTGTAACGATTCTGTATGCATACTTGGAATACACATCCTGAAAAAAATAGTTAAATTAATAACCGCTGAAAAGAGTCATTAATCACAGACATATCTTTATTTTATGAATTAACAAGAGCTGTCGGAGAACAGCGCAGCTCGACTATTCGATTTTTCAGAGAATAATAAATTATATAGTCAGTATATACCATCAGAAAACAAGCCTAAAACAATGTGGGTTGGGGTTGGGGGTTGGGGGTTGGGGCGGGTATAGAAAATCGGGCCGATATAAAATTACGGTTAGAATCTCATACAAATTTTAGTAAAATTTGGGGCAGGGTGTGAAATGTTATTATTTTTATCAGTTTATCCAAAATTGCTGTCATTTTAAAGAAATGTGTGGTCGAATGGCAACTCGGGGAAGGAGGGGATATCTGCCAATTTTTATTGTGGCTTCATTTCAGTTTTTTTATTTATATTTCATCTGTGTATCTGAATTAATCTAAACTGTTTTATATGTGTAAATGATTGCGTTCAAATTAACATTTTAATATCCAAATAATGGAAAATAAAATGAAAACAATTCCCCTAACTCTGTCCTCCATGTTAGGGGAGCCCAAAAACAAAAGGGGGGCAGGGGAGGGGCAACATAGCTATATGTGTAAGAATTGACCAAAACAACACATAAATATATAAAAATAAAAAATTAACAGTTTCGAGTGTGTGGGGGAGATGGCGGGGGAGGATGAGCGTGTTATAAAAAATGACGAACACTTTTGGTGGAATGTTCGGGTTCAATGTTTCGCACAAGAAAGAATTGTGGCGAACACATTTTTGCATGGAAATAAATACTGAAAAGGGAGATCCTTCTGAAGCAACAAACACAACCTAGAGACTAAAGTAGCAGACTCGGCTAGCACCGGCCTACATGGTATTCTACTTGTGTATTGAAGTAAGTTAAAGAAAGAAATACAAAGTTTTGAAAGTCATACTTTGTTGAAACAGACTTTAAAATCATTAAACAAGGGCAATGTTTTCAGTCAGAGAATACAATTCGCCATTAAACAAAATGAGACACAAAAAAGATTGTTAACGCTTTATTGGTATAGGTTCACAATATGTACAACTTTGCGAAAAGACACAAATAAAATGAATAATTTAGCATGCTGATCAATGAGGTAAACAATTAAATCATACAGACATAAAGAATGGTGAAGGTTCCATTGGGTATACAAGGTTTTGGGTATTTTTAATAACAGTGGCCATTTTGAAAAATCCGATTGAGCTATTGTTTTCTTATACAAGGATATCTTCATTGATAACCGGGAGACAAAAACAAACTTGATAGTTGAGTACGTAGAAATCAGTTCTTAAATTAATTGCCAAAATCTATGGTGAGATTCTGGAGAATAAGTTTTATTAAGGTTTCGAATATGTTTAGTAATGGTGACCATCTTGAATGGCGAATGTTTTTCTGTATATATCTCTATAACTCTATATCAGAAGTATTCACATGAAACTGGATTCAAATAGTCCAAGAGGTTTTAGACAAAGTGCATATTACTATATATTACATATATCCTATATAAAAATGAAACTATGGATATGCAAATTTTGGTCCCCGATGTGAAGCCATTCTTAAGCACAGAAAAACAAAAAACACAAACTTGGTAGTTTATTAGGCCTAAACAGGGGCAATTTATGATGAGAATTATGTTCGTTCGGTCGTTTGTCCGCCTGTACACTCATGTTTCATCGATAACTTTAAAAGTACTGAAAGCAATTGCATGGAACTTCACAAAAATGTTAATCACAATGTCGCACTTGGGGGTCAAAGGTAAAAAACACTTTTTGGGATAATTTGTCACGTACCGTGACACTTCTTGTTTTAATTATATGTATGCAGGAAAGTGAGGCTTGAAGTCAAATTGATACTTGATTAATAATTTAGTTTAATGCTTGATGCACAATTGAAAATTGCCGTATTCTCCTTTAAATCTCCCGTGTATTTGATGACAAATGACGTGGTGAAGATTGCACTTTCACAAGCACACCAAAATGTAAAGTGACTGGAGGCGATCTGGGAGTATAATGGTTTCAATCCAAATACGAATGCATTACGTGGTCCGAGTATTAACTTTCATACCCCATCCAACCCCTTCTCCAAGAGGCGAAAACGGGGTTGGCTGGGGTATGAAATAAAACCTTAAACTCGGCTTTAAAAGTTTGCATATTGTAAATTAAAACTTTTAAGGTAATTTTAAAAAGGTTATCGTACTTTTTTAAGAAAACAAAGTGTTTTTAAACATGTTTTATTGTCGAAATATCCGTTATTAACTCCTGCTTATATAAGCTTTCCCATCGCTTAATGGAATTAAGGCGGGACCACGTAATGGTAACCAGCATAATGTGTTCTTGAGTCATAATCAATGTTAATATGCTCTAAACTAGGACCCATTATCCATAAAATAGTATGATCTGGAAAACTAGACGTCTATACATCATTAATAGTGATTCATATGCTGATTTAAAGAAAGAGTATGAGAGTAGACCTTTGGAAACGACCGAACACGATAAATACGAAATAATGCAATCTCGGTTTGATTGAGACTGTTCATGAACGGTAGTGAAATATGCTCTTTTAAATTCCTATTTGTGATATTTGAATTATATGTAGCCTACATCTGTTAGAAATGGTAAACCCATTTAATATAATATTTATAACACAACACGTTCGTCAAGCTTTCTAAATCGAATATGTTCATTACCAATAATTATTCGGAAGGTAAGATGCGTCTTAAAGGGGCAACATTCCTTACCCTGGTAGGTAGAGATTGTGGGTGTGTCTTATCAATTACACCAGCTACACAGGCCTGTCAGTTACAGTGAATTATTCTAAAAATAGCACATGTAAACAGCACTCTCTCTCTCTCTCTCTCTCTCTCTCTCTCTCTCTCTCTCTTACAAATCAGCTAGGAGTATAACGTTTTTCAATCAAATTACTCCAGGCTATATAACTTCTGTTTATTTTTATTGGAACTGTGAAATGTTTTTTCAGTATTATTCATGTTTTGCTTTACTCTTTTATTTTCATCTAATTTCTACTGTACTGTTTATCTCATAAAACAGAATTGCTATGAACTTTGGCTGCCAAAACAAATGCAATCTGATGACTAATCAGACCTTCACACTGCCAGCAAATATTTCTTGACATAAATTATCAGTGTTAAATGAAAATTAATTGCTAATTATAGTTGATCTAGAGAAACAGCATATACTTTTATATATACTGCAGTACACAAGTTATGCATATAATTTGGACACGTATGTTAGTGTGGTAGAGGTAAAAACACACTCTACCACATTAGGATGACATTGCTTTGGGATAAAAACTCAAAAATAAAACATATCTGTACACTTTCTTTTTTAGGAATGGCTGGACATGACGGAGATAATAAGATAAGTAATTACATCGTATATAGCTATGACTAAGGAGCATACATCATTGAGCCTGAAGAGGGAATATTCAATGTTCATGGGTGGGATATAGAAGTACATGGTGATGTTTCTGATTATGATGTGAAAATGGTAGAGATGATTTGTTATCAGGAACACATGAATAGTCACAGATACTAACATCCCATCTCAGAGTACTGCTACGGAGGTTCACGCACTATATAACTAAGTCATAATCCTGAGTATCGTTTGCTGTAAACACTACCACGTGCATTTGTGTACACTTCTCAGTTCATAACCCGACAGGCTACTTCCCTATATTTTCAAATGTCTGTCAGTTTGGTTCAAACGCATGCACGCACGCACACACACACACACACACACACACATAGAGGCACATTTGAAGACGATATGCTCTTTCTGATGATATCAACATGGAGCATTCGATCATTTGGAATACTTTGGTCGTATGCAAGTGCTGAATGATATTTAATTCACCGAGATATTGAGTATTGAAAATAAATGTAGAACCCGAGAAATACCTTACAATCTTACAAGGTGCGCCGTTTCCATTTATCCGGTCATACTGAGGTTTAACACGCCAATTAATTTTTGCATTAAGTTCTGTA
The DNA here is from genome assembly GCA_037043455.1 of Cyrtodaria siliqua. Lineage (NCBI taxonomy): Eukaryota > Metazoa > Mollusca > Bivalvia > Adapedonta > Hiatellidae > Cyrtodaria > Cyrtodaria siliqua. The sequence goes on along the minus strand of JAWPHD010009812.1, from coordinate 9,365 downwards.
TGAATTAAACTTTTGAATGCCATGTTGTCATTCATATCTAGGCCCAAATTAAAAATGAACTAGAACGAATTCGACAGCGCACCATCGCAAAATACCCACGTTTTTTTCACACAGGTCAATTCCCTTTAAAGGGACAATATCCGTATTTTTTAGCCTATAAAACACAAACTAATTACGTTGACAAACATAACGCACCAACCATTATTGAATATTTACTAAATAAAACCAAGATTGTTAGACGGAAATCAATAGCGGTTCAAAAAAATAAGTACCGCTTCATGGGGTTGAACTCATACCCCACACTAAAATTATACTCCGAGTTTTAAATAAAAAATCATTTGACATGCTGTGTATCTCTTTCATAGACGACTATTATACCAATTAATGTGCAAAAGTATGAAAAATTACACCATAATTGAAGTATTAGTGTATTTGATGCCCCTTCCTCCAGGCCCCGCCGATGACGTAGGAAGAAACAAATGTATCCCATCATCATAATGTTTCATTTGAGACATAATTATCAACAACAAAAAATACACCAAATCCCCTCTCCCTCCCCTACCACTCGCCCCACCCATCCTGAGCCCCCGGGCGGACGTCCGAGTTTACAAAATAAAATAATCGTTTGATATGTTGTTAATCTTTCTTAGACGAATACATATATAAAGTTATGTGCCAAAATATGGAAAAATGACAGTTTAATTGAATTTGTAGTGTAATTGACCTTTTGAGGGCCCCTTGGCTCGGAGCCAAAAATAATGTTGCTCTTGCACGCCATCATCATATGGTAAAGTCATACCCTAATTCGGTTGATTTCCGTTCAGCGGTTTAGGAGGAGATGCGGTAACAAAAACATGGGTATAATAACTTACACTCTCATCATAAACGACACCAAAAAATCCGCAGAAAAATGGGGTTCATGTATCTTCTAAGAAAGAACTTGTCTCATGAATGAATGCTCCCTTTAAAAACATGAACACTGAGATACTAAAATATTGTATTTATACACTCATTTCCATATAAGCAAACTCAATTCAAAACTCACAATTTTAACATGACAATGCTTGAAACATGTAACAAATAGATCAACAATGTGATATAAACCAAAAAATTGCACTTTAAATTAATGAAAATGCCTTTTTTACAAAAGGAAATGAGAATTATTTACTGACTGCCATTATGCGCATACCCCAGGCGGACACTTCCTGTGATGTGATGAAATCACACTACTGACATATTGCAAAAAACGCTTATTCCGTGTTGTCAAAAAAGCAGCAGAAGCGTGTGTATTATTCATTTTACAATTAATACCCTGAGGAATGTGTTGCATCATTCTGTCAAATAATGGATTTTGACGACGCCTCTTTGATGCATCTGTTCTTGCTTAGACATGAATCCTATACATTAATACGTAAATGATTATATCTGTCAGGTTCATAAAGGTTTGTTGCCTGAAGGATATATTTTATATAAAAATGAATACATTATTGGTCCATGTCTTGATGAAGACCGTAAATATTGACTATGTTTGCATTGTTTGGTTATCAATATATATGCTGCTGTATATATAAGTTATTTTCACTTGAGTGGAACACCAAACTTTTCTAAAATAATAGTTTAATAGATACTTTGCTAATTTGTCATTGATCTGGGATGAGGGTACGCAGTACGAGTATACGTAATAGCAAGGATGGTCACTACACAAAAGTCGTTATTCTAACTATGTAGTTCCTTTTGACCCCGGATTCCTATGTATCCTTCCCCTATCTCTGGGACGGCTCTAACCTACATTGTGTTTATAAGCCGTTAAACAACATTCAATTCAATTCCTTTTGACCCATCATGGGTTTCCTTTTTTTGCTGTATAACTTGGGAGGCCGGAATGTTCAAAGTTGGCACCCATGTTAGATGGATTACCAATTGAATCGCAAACAATTCTAGTAGGGTGCAAGTTTGAATGTTGACCTATATGGAAAATATAGAGGTCAAATGTCATGGAGAGAAAAATGTCACATTTTCAACATTTGTAGATCAATAATCAAACACCACACATTTATTAGATCAAAATAATATATATTTTAAAGCATTTACTTAAATGTTTGAGTAAGCAAAAGTATTATGAGAAATTATATGTTTTACTAAATGTACTGCAAACAGTGAGTTGGATAAATAACGTCAGTTGGTGGTTTCGTCTAAGATTATTTCTGGAGATGCCGTGTATATAATGTTGCATTTAGATACAGATATGGATGGTTACAATACCATAAAATGACTTGTATCACAAGAATATATACATGTAGGATAATATATATTGCAGATCGAGAGTTGTCAATACTGGCTTGAATATTTTAACTACAACATCACTTTTCCACTCATGTCCAACCGGAGATACTAATTCTTGAATATGTTGTGACAATAGTAGGGTTATTTTTATTGGTCCTTGAGGATCAGCGAGCCCAATATAGGTAACGTTGAAGTAGACTACCGCTTAAGTCGGTGCTAGGAGGCGTGAGAGGTGTTGCTTCTTACAGTACCTCTCGTGAACAGACTCAGTAAAACCAGTCTGCTTCATTCATACTCTTGGTTGTTTGTGTTGCTTCCAAAGAATCTGCCTTGTCATTATTCATGTCTTATCATGGTAATCTGCTCTCTTGAATATGTCTTTCTAGAGAGTTTTGTGTTGGAGGCAATTACTCAGGCTCTGCATTACCTTCATGTAACAGCTTACAGTGCAAAGTATTGAATCAATTCACCTCGAATCAGCCTTTCAGAGAAGTAGATCATCAAAAACGAGACCATCAGTATCCCGACAGGAAGTACTCATATCTTCGTACCATTGCCAACATGCTTCTATTGCATGTAAACTAATCATAGTATCTGCTTCCATGTGGTCAGCTTAAACATTTCGACTCCACAACCAAATTTACTGCAAACGGCACAAAAGTAAATATGTGTCAAGTCACCAAATGTGATCCTATTGTTCGGTCTGGCTATGACGCGACAAGTGATCAATCAATAATGCAGTTTTCAAAGAAGATGGAGGCAGTGTCTCAAAAGTTATAACCGCTCCTAAAATATGACATAAATAAGTTGTGTTGCAAGGTGAAGATTGACTTGAGAATCTGTCAGGGAAATTGGTGTGTTAGTTAGCTCGTGCCATTGAAGTACTTCTTCTGTATGTTTATGCCTTGTTCTGCTTACTGTGCCGCAAGCAATCTATTAAGCCTAGTTACGACCAGTTTTTTCTTAAATATCCTTTCATTTTCACGTGATGCATGGTGCTAGTGTTGGTGATTTGTGTTTTGGAAGAAATTTGTGGAATGTTGATGGTCCTGCAAACATCTTACAGGCAACATAGTCAGGTGTTTCCGGCCTTGACTCTCAGCATTTACGAAATGGTTGGACTATATCCTTAAGCGCAACATCTCAAGTCGGTAAACAAACAAAAATGGAACAATACTTATACAATACTTATATATCAGTTATGAGAGCGTAACATAATCGAAGTGTACTGTTTTTAATATTGTGTATAGTGTACATGCATGTAGATTACGATATATCTTTATCAGCTATTAACTAAAATGGATGGTTAATGGTCTGTTTAGTGTATTTACTACTTCCAGTTCTGCATGTTCATTCACACGGCGGGTTGGTGGTTGGTGGTAGGGAGAGGGTCATTGGTATGGTGGGGCTAGATGGTTAGAGCTTAACCGAGTGAATGTTTAAACTAAATATCAAAGTAATACATTAAAACGTTTTTGAAAATACTAAGTCTTAAGCATGTCTAAAATTTGAATTACCATATTGTTTAATTGAATCAGGCGTAACATTTCCAAATTAACCAAGGTGCATAACCCAGGCGTAACATAGGAAACACATATTTCTGTGCAGTATGAATAACCTTGCAAATAATGGGTCATTGCAGACTCATTCAATATTCATTAGAATAGAAAATAGTAGTGTTTCTCGATTTTAAGTCCATTTCTTAGACTCCCACGTAAAGAATTATGCAACCTCTTTAAAGAAAACTTTAACCAAAACTTGAACCAAACACCATTTGGTTTGTACGTAAGGTCAAGTCCATTAGTACTGTAAAGAAAGATAAAAATATCGGACAGGGAAAGCAGCATTCAAGTACGACAGTCAACCACAAAACACAAAAACAAACACGCAAACAGACAAACAGGCGGGACTTGAGCTAATGGTTAGAGTTTACCAAGATCAATATCTAGACAAAGCATCAAAGACATACAATTAAAGATATCAAAATACTTGCAAAACGTTACCTGTTTAACCAGGATAGGGAAGGGTTTAATCTAATTTTGGTGGAACTAATTACCCGATATAATATGTTTAAGGTAGAGGGAGTGTAATGCCAAAAAAATCAAATGTTGTTTTACTTGCTATATTCTTGATCCACAACTAACAAGAGACCAAAATATGAAGTTTAAGAAGATTTCAACCACAGGTTTGGAAAAAAAACCTAATTATGGTTATCTCCCCTTTGTGTCATAATTTCAGTGCGAAATGTCTGGGGGTATACTTACAAAACTTGCAATAAAAAAATCAATTTTCATAGTTTTTAATCAGGAATAGTGTTAATACACTCTTAAGTTATTACTTAATTGAGTTAAAGCTCCAAATCAGGAAAAGCAAGATACCAACAATTGAATATGAGCCTGTCAGTTGCAATGTCAATAACAAATAATCGTGATTTTTTTCGATTTTGTAAAAGTACAACTATGAAAAATTGAAAAAAAATCCCAAAAACATAATTAGTAAATCAAAATGAACAATACAATAATTGTCTATATAGTGTATCAAACAGAATAGCCAAATTAAAACAACATTCACCATCAATAAGTTGACATAAAGTATTTTGTTTGAAACAACCACATAATCCGATTTATGTAATTTTTTGTGTAAAACAGATCAAGAGCCGACACTAGATTCAAAGTGCTTGGCCAACTTTGGAATAACTTCCTCAAGGACTTTTTTAGAATTTGTTATTCTAGGTAACCCATCACTGTTTGCTGCTGTGAAAGAATCATGAAGTCCATCTTCCCCTGACCGCTTGAAGATCACCTTCAAATGGTTCAAGTTTAACCCTGATCCAGCAATATTTTCTGCAGTTGGGCGCTTCATTATACCATGGATTATCAAGGTGTCTAAAGATCTAATGTTGGAAGACTTTGCAGTATTAAACTGTAATGAATGTTTCATTGCAACAGGGGAAAAACTAAAAGGTAAACGCTCTGACTCATCACAAAGTGCAAGAAGTTTTCCAAGGGCCTCGACATCAGCTTCAGCATTGTGAGCATCATACGAAATGCCAAGATGCTGTTTGACTAAGTCTTCCTGTTTGTGAGACTGATCTGGGAATTTCTTCTTAAACAATGGCAGACTGTCAATTAAACCAAATACACATTGTAAAAAGACTTCCATGGTTTTGTTTTTATCTATAGCGGTCATCAATACAGGAAAGTCAAACCTGCGGCCATTATGCGCAACAAGAATAACGTTAGAGAACTTCTGCAACCAATTATATAATTTGACAATTGCACTATCTATCGTTTCACAGACCACAGGTTGTCCATTCACAGACATGTCACCGTCATTGTTCACATATATCCCAGTAACTCTTTGTGCCTCAGCAGCAATTGGTACACAAGGCTTTGTGTAAACTGAAAATTTACTCCCTGTCTTCATCTCTGCTGCCGCGATTTGGGTGATGTGTGGCATCACAGAATAACGAACTGAAAAGAAAGATTATTATGTTGCACAATTTTGATAATAAATGTCAATTATACAAATGTATTATTAATTTCCCTGATAAAAGATATATCCGAGCCCCAGTAGCTCAGTTGGTAGCGACGATGGCTGTCAATCCAGGGTTTGTGTGTTCGAACCCAATCTCGGCCAACATTCTTTCCTACATTTGACAAAAGTCACTGTGACAAGCGTCATTTGTCTTTCACCAATGGGCTTACAGTCTATGTGGAAAAGGAGTCAGTTGCTTGGAAAGTATGTTATGTGGAGTACTGGTGTGAGCAAACCAGGAAACATATGAGTAGGTCAACTGGCCGCCGGGATATGACTGAAAAATTGTTGAAAACTGCGTTAAACCCCAATAAATCAATCAAACCATAATAATGATCTCTCCTTCTTCAGCCCTTTTCCCATTTATAAAATATTATAGATATTCTATAAAAAACATGCATTTTTTTATACTCATCAGTAAACACAGAAGTTTTCAAGCTAGACTGTCAATCCCAAACTTGCTGGTTATAATATCATAAGACTGGGTGATATAAATTCTTACTAAGATCTGTTGTTTCCAGATCAATGGCAATAAATGTCGGCTCTCCACTACCCACTTTCACTGGTTTGAAGTTGCCTCGTGCAATTGCGTCTGGTAGCTTCTCGATGTCCACTTCTGTGGAATGACCAACTCCTGTAATTGATACATTGAAATGTAAATTTGACTGAAGACTAACAATTGTTTGTATTGATATCTAAAGAACACCAGATAAAAGCTTTATAAAAAAGCATGTTTCTGAAATCGCACAACAAGCCCCGGTAGCTCAATCGGTAGCGACGCAGGCTGTCAATCCAGGGGTTGTGAGTTCGAATCCCAGCACGGCCAACATTCTTTCGAACGTTTGACTGAATGGGCTGTTTAACAGTCTATGTGGAAAAGCAGCCAGTTGCTTGGAAAGTATGTTGTGTGGTGTACTGGTGTGGGAAAACCAGGAAATGCATGAGTAGGTAAACTGTCCGCCGTGATATGACTGAAAAAATGTTGAAAACGGCATTAAACCCCAATTAATCAATCAACCTAAACTGCACATTTCAGCCTAGGCACTGATAAATGACTTCATATATAGGTCAACTTCTTTTCACGTTCATAATCAAAATGTTATGAATTACATCATCTGATCCACTTATAACAAAACCAGTTGTTTAGATCTAAATCAAGCAATCCATTTCTGATTGCAATGTCCTACCTGACTCGTAGGATACACCCTCTAAGGCTTCCATTGCACCCTGGCTGGTAGCACGTTCTTGTTTAAGTATCAGCCTACGACGCTTTACAGATGGAAGGCTCTGAGACTGCTGCTTCTGCAAACGGCGCTTCTGACATTTGTCCGCATATTTCACAGTATACTTCCCAGGCGACAGACCAAGTTTCATATTCATCTGAAGATTGAAACATAATTGTGCATGCTCCAGATCATGTTAGATGTTTGACCATCACTCAAGAACAGTACTTTTCAATATGAATGTCTACATTTCTATGTATATTAAACAATCTTTTTACATAAATAATACATTAACATTAGTTCTGTATTTGCTTAAAATATGTTTTGGAATTAAGATTAATTATCCCCTCGGTTACGAAGTAAGCGAGAAAGGGATATAGTAACGGGACCGTCCGTATGTATGTGTGTCCGTCCGTCCTTCCGTCCGTAACAAACCTTGTCATCACTCTACACTAACCATTTCTTGACAGATCTTAACCAAACTTGGTATAAAGTAAGTATATGGTAACATCTTGAAGCCTATTGATTTTCAAGGTCATAGGTCAAAGGTCAAGCCCAGCCGAGGGGATGCATCCGCTTTGCGGTGCCCTTGTTTTATCTTGCATCAGCAGAATTGGATTTAGTGTCTATTGTGTTTTTTAAACAAGAGGCATTCTAAATAGAATGCACAATTCTTATATGTCTAATTAGAAACGTGATCAACATACCATATCACATGAACACCTGCAGGAAACATCAGGTAAACCATGAACTGATAAAAGAAGAACATAAAAATAAACAAACTTCAAACAATAGAAAATAAAACAAAACCCTGAACATGAAAAGAAGCAATAATAAAACCTGAAAAAATCAAAAAGAACTGTATGAACATGATAACAACCGTTCATAGAATAGAAACAAAAACAAAACTGCAAACAAAAAGCCAATGGCTTAGTTCCAACAAGCAAACATTTGTTAACGCTTCCCTCATATAGTCGCTTTCTGACGCCTCTGCAGCATATCGCTTTTTGAAAACATAGCGACAAAAAAAGAAATTGCTCAAAACAAGCAATAATTTCTCCTTTTGCCACAATGTTTTCCACTTGAAGTCAATGGTTATCCATTTAATTATAGAGATTTTCTATTTGTTGACAAAATATGTTCAAAGTCTTCTGCTGCAGATTTGTTGTATGTGGGAAAGGGTTAAACAACATAAGATGAAAATACTTAGCAAAACTATTTCAACAATTCAAAGAAGCGTCAGGGTTCACCATTGCTTCAAGAAATTAGAATCAGTGATAGTGTATCCTTTTATATCATCTCTACATGATGAGCCCTGAATGTTTTGAACCATATAACATGCTTAAACTTACATTTGGTATGTAGTGTCTTCCCTCATTGATGAACGCAGCCGTGGCGTGTACTCTGTAGTCAAGTGACTTGGTATTCCCATAGTGGTGTGACTTCGGTGCTCTGAGACTAACCTCTTTGTTCGCATGTTCACACTGTTGACTTGAACCCAAGTCTGCGTATTGATCAGCTCTGGTTACCAAGGGATCGAAAATTTTCTGGAGTTCATGGCGAAGGGTTTCATCTGTTAATGCTCTTCTGTAAGGCAGACTATGATGAATATACATTTCACTTGGTGTCCTCTTGAACACACAGAACCTGTCACTGCACAAAGAGTGGTCACCAAACTGATGAGGTACTAAAGCTTTCAAGTTATCACGAAGAGCCTCTTTGTCCCCTTGGTTTCGTGCAAATGCGTATTTCAAACATTTTTCTAAATGCAAAATTACCATTTTACTCAATTTTACACCTTTTTTGTAGTGTAATGCATACAGACTTTTTCCTACATTTTTCACCACGTGATTGCGATCATATCGTTTTTTCATGTGAATATTTCTGTTGTTCCTCAGTCTCGCAATAAGAGTATTGTCTCCATCACCTTCCAGATATTCAACCGGCGTTCCTTCATCAGCTAACTGAACAACCCCCTTTTCTCCACTGACACTTTCCATCAAACGTGCACTTCCAGTATGGTTCCGGACACACTTGTGTGGTCTTACAGCATCACTAGGTCTATTTCGTCGCCACCAGTTGCACGTTCCACAGGTCCTATGGCTGATGATAGATTTCACGACTTTCTTACCATACTTTGCCTTGCTCATAAGGAATGTGTGGGCTGTAAAAACAATAAACAGTGTATCAATAACTGTGCCCGAACCATGTCATTTTTTGACATGCATACATTGGTTCTCAAAGTGAAAAATGTGGTTGTCCAAATAGCAAACTTTCTGTTCTATATGCATTCAATCAAACTCTTATGGATATAAATACTGT
>JAWPHD010009811.1:0-100071 GCA_037043455.1 Cyrtodaria siliqua | reverse complement strand
GTAATTGCATTATAATTCATAAAATATTATATAGTAATTTATTAGAATATGTTACATAATAATTGATTAAAATATTACATAATAATTTATTAGATCATTACATAGTAATTTATTACAATATTACATAGTATTTCATTAGAATATTACATAGTAATTCATTTCAATATTACATAAAAATTCATTAGAATATTATATAGTAATTCATTAGATTATTACAAAGAAATTCATTAGGATATTACAATGTAATTTATTAGAATATAGAACAAAATAATTTATAAGAATATTACATAGTAATTCATTAGAATATTACATTGTAATTCATTAGAATATATTACATAATACTTTTTTAGAATATTACATTATAATTCATTAAAATATTACATAATAATTCATTAGAAACTTACATAAAAATTGACTATGTTACGTAATAATTCATTAACATATTATATAATAATTCATTAGAATATAATAATTCAATAGAATATTAAATAATAATTTATTAGAACATTACAGAGTAATTCATTAGAATATTACATAGTATATTTTTAGAATATTACATAGTAATTCATTGGAATATATTACACAATGCTAATGTAGAATATTACATAATAATTCATTCAACTACCACATAATAAATAATTAGAAATTTACATAATAATTGACTATGTTACATAATAATTCATTTAAATATAATATAGTAATTCATTTCAATATATTACATAACAATTCATTAGAAAATTACATTGTAATCGATTAGAATATTACATAGTAATTCATTAGAATATATTACATAATACTTTTTATAATTTATTACAATATTACATAGTATTTCATTAGAATATTACATAGTAATTCATTAGAATATTACATAGTAATCTATTATATTATTAGAAAGAAATTCATTAGAATATTACAAAGTAATTTATTAGAATATAAAACAAAATAATTTATAACAATATTACATAGTAATTGATTAGAATATTACATTGTAATTGCATAATAATTCATTAAAATATTATATAGTAATTTATTAGAATATATTACATAAAAAGTTATTAGAACATTACATAAAAAATTATTAGAACATTACATAGTAATTTATAACAATATAACATAGTATTTCATTAGAATATTACATATTTATTCATTACAAGATTACCTAATAATTCATTAGAATATTACATAGTTATTCATTATATTATTACAAAGAAATTCATTAGAATATTACGAAGTAATTTATTAGAATATAGAACAAAATAATTTATAAGAATATTACATAGTAATCGATTACAATATTACATTTTTAACGCATAATAATTCATTAAAATATTATATAGTAATTTATTAGAATATATTACACAATAATTGATTAAAATATTACATAAAAATTTATTAGAATATTACATAATAATTCATTAGAATATTACATAGTAATTCATTATATTATTACAAAAAAAATCATTAGAATATTACAAAGTAATTTATTAGAATATAGAACAAAATAATTTATAAGAATATTACATAGTAATTGATTAGAATATTACATTGTAATTGCATAATAATTCATAAAATATTATTAGCTCTACTGATCAGAGATCAGCAGAGCTTATGCCGTGGTGCGGCGTCCGTCGTCCGTCCGTCCGTCCGTCCGTCTGTCTGTCCGTAAACTTTTATTTGTAGCGACTTCACAGCTGAAACTACTGGATGGATATTCATGAAACTTTACAGAAATGTTGCCCATAAAGTCTAGTTGATCCTAGCAAAAATTCATGTTGATGTGAAATCCAAGATGGCCGCCAAAGCTAAAAATAGAGTTTTAAAATACAAGTTTGTAGCGACTTCATCTTGAAAACTATAAGTGATATTGATATGGGACTTTTTCTAAAATGATCAGCATGACATGATGTTGATCCTAGTCAAAAATCGTTTTGATTCAACGTTAAACATGGCTGCCAGCGGCCATCTTTGTTTACATAGAGTTATATAGTAAAAACTTGTAGCGACTACTTCTCTGAAACTACTTGGCGGATTGTCATGAAACTTTACAGGAATGTTGCTCTTGATGTCTACTTGATCCTAGAAAAATTTCAGGTCGGCCGGAAATTCAAGATGGCCGTCACAGCTAAAAATAGATTTTTAAAAAATAAGTTTGTAGCGACTACGTCTTGAAAACTAAAAGTGATATTGATATGGGACTTTTTCTAAAATGATCAGCATTACATGATGTTGATCCTAGTCAAAAATCGTTTTGATTCAACGTTAAACATGGCTGCCAGCGGCCATCTTTGTTTACATAGAGTTATATAGTAAAAACTTGTAGCGACTACTCCTCTGAAACTACTTGGCGGATTGTCATGAAACTTTACAGGAATGTTGCTCTTGATGTCTTATTGATCCTATCAAAATTTCAGGTCGGCCGGAAATTCAAGATGGCCGTCACAGCTAAAAATAGATTTTTAAAAAATAAGTTTGTAGCCACTACTTCTTGAAAACTATAAGTGATATTGATATTGGGACTTTTTCTAAAATGATCAGCATGACATGATGTAGATCCTTGTGGAAAATTATTTTGATTCGACGTTAAACATGGCTGCCAGTGGCCATCTTTGGTTACATAGAGTTATATAGTCAAAACTTGTAGCGACTACTCCTCTGAAACTACTTGACGGATGTTCATGAAACTTCACAGGAATGTTGCTCTTGATGTCTAGTTGATCCTAGAAAAATTTCAGGTCGGCCGGAAAATCAAGATGGCCGCCACAGCTTAAAATAGATTTAAAATAAATAAGTTTGTAGCGACTACTTCTTCAAAACAATAAGAGATATTGATATGGGACTTTTTCTAAAATGATCAGTATGACATGATGTTGGTCCTTGTCGAAAATCGTTTTGATTTGACCTTAAACATGGCTGCTTTGTTTACATAGAGTTATATAATGAAAACTTGTAGCGACTTCTTCTTTGAAACTACCTGACGGATTTTCATGAAACTTCACAGGAATGTTGCTCTTAATGTCTTATTGATCTTAGCAAAATTTCAGGTCGGCCGGAAATTCAAGATGGCCGCCACGGTTAAAAATAGATTTTCAAAAGACAAGTCTGTAGCGACTACTTCCTGAAATCAAAATCAATCAGTAGAGCTTCAAGGTCATTGACCTCTTGTATAGTAATTTATTAGAATATGTTACATAATAATTGATTAAAATATTACATAATAATTTATTAGAACATTACATAGTAATTTATTACAATATTACATAATAATTCATTTAAAATATTACATAATAATTGATAAGAAACTTACATAATAATTGAGTATGTTGCATATAATTCATAAGAATATTATATAGTAATTTATTAGAATATATTACATAATAATTTATTTAAATATTACATTATAATTTATTAGAACATTACATAGTAATTTATTAAATATTACATAGTATTTCATTCGAATATTACATAGTAATTCATTAGAATATTACACAGTAATCTATTATATTATTAGAAAGAAATTCATTAGAATATTACAAAGTAATTTATAAGAATATAAAACAAAATAATTTATAACAATATTACATAGTAATTGATTAGAATATTACATTGTATTTGCATAATAATTCATTAAAATATTATATAGTAATTTATTAGAATATATTACATAAAAAGTTATTAGAACATTACATAAAAATTTATTAGACCATTACATAGTAATTTATAACAATATAACATAGTATTTCATTAGCATATTACACAGTTATTCATTACAAGATTACATAATAATTCATTAGAATATTACATAGTAATTCATTATATTATTACAAAGAAATTCATTAGAATATTACGAAGTAATTTATTAGAATATAGAACAAAATAATTTATAAGAATATTACATAGTAATTCATTAGAATATTACATAATAATTGATTAAAATATTACATAGTAATTCATTAGAATATTACATAGTAATTCATTAGAATATATTACATAATACTTTTTATAATTTATTACAATATTACATAGTATTTCATTAGAATATTACATAGTAATTCATTAGAATATTACATAGTAATCTATTATATTATTAGAAAGAAATTCATTAGAATATTACAAAGTAATTTATTAGAATATAAAACAAAATAATTTATAACAATATAAAATAGTAATTGATTAGAATATTACATTGTTATTGCATAATAATTCATTAAAATATTATATAGTAATTTATTAGAATATATTACATAAAAAGTTATTAGAACATTACATAAAAATTTATTAGAACATTACATAGTAATTTATAACAATATAACATAGTATTTCATTAGAATATTACATATTTATTCATTACAAGATTACATAATAATTCATTAGAATATTACGAAGTAATTTATTAGAATATAGAACAAAATAACTTATAAGAATATTACATAGTAATCGATTACAATACTACATTTTTAACGCATAATAATTCATTAAAATATTATATAGAAATTTATTAGAATATATTACACAATAACTGATTAAAATATTAGATAAAAAATTATTAGAATATTACATAATAATTCATTAGAATATTACATAGTAATTCATTATATTATTACAAAAAAAATCATTAGAATCTTACAAAGTAATTTATTAGAATATAGAACAAAATAATTTATAAGAATATTACATAGTAATTGATTAGAATATTACATTGTAATTGCATAATAATTCATAAAATATTATATAGTAATTTATTAGAATATGTTACATAATAATTGATTAATATATTACATAATAATTTATTAGAACATTACATAGTAATTTATTACAATATTACATAATAATTCATTTAAAATATTACATAATAATTGATAAGAAACTTACATAATAATTGAGTATGTTGCATAATAATTCATTAGAATATTATATAGTAATTTATTAGAATATATTACATAATAATTTATTTAAATATTACATTATAATTTATTAGAACATTACATAGTAATTTATTAAATATTACATAGTATTTCATTCGAATATTACATAGTAATTCATTAGAATATTACACAGTAATCTATTGTATTATTAGAAAGAAATTCATTAGAATATTACAAATCAATTTATAAGAATATAAAACAAAATAATTTATAACAATATTACATAGTAATTGATTAGAATATTACATTGTAAGTGCATAATAATTCATTAAAATATTATATAGTAATTTATTAGAATATATTACATAAAAAGTTATTAGAACATTATATAAAAATTTATTATAACATAGTATTTTATTAGAATATTACACAGTTATTCATTACAAGATTACATAATAATTCATTAGAATATTACATAGTAATTCATTATATTATTACAAAGAAATTCATTAGAATATTACGAAGTAATTGATTAGAATATAGAACAAAATAATTTATAAGAATATTACATAGTAATTGATTACAATATTACATTGTAATCGCATAATAATTCATTAAAATATTATATAGTAATTTATTAGAATATATAACATAATAATTGATTAAAATATTACATAAACATTTATTAGAATATTACATAATAATTCATTAGAATATTACATAGTAATTCATTATATTATTACAAAAAAAATCATTAGAATATTACAAAGTAATTTATTAGAATATAGAACAAAATAATTTATAAGAATATTACATAGTAATTGATTAGAATATTACATTGTAATTGCATAATAATTCATAAAATATTATATAGTAATTTATTAGAATATGTTACATAATAATTGATTAAAATATTACATAATAATTTATTAGAACATTACATAGTAATTTATTACAATATTACATAATAATTCATTTAAAATATTACATAATAATTGATAAGAAACTTGCATAATAATTGAGTATGTTGCATAATAATTCATTAGAATATTATATAGTAATTTATTAGAATATATTACATAATAATTTATTTAAATATTACATTATAATTTATTAGAACATTAATATATATGGAAATAACATTGCATTGAAATGCTTTTTCAGTGCATACATCATTCATCATTCGTGTGCATTTCAATTGCATTTCATTTGCATTTAAAATGCATTCAGTTTGCATTACGATTGCGCCCCATTCACGGTCATTGGGGTACTTGAATGGAAAAGGGCCTGTATAGTGTACCTAACAAGTTTACGTTTTATATTCGAAGTTGAAATTGTGTTTTGTAGTATAGAAATAGGATAGGCTGACAAGGATTTGTTTTTGTTGAAAATAGATTTATTTAGTTATTTTTTCACGACGCAGGTTTCAGCATAGTTTGATTGCATTATAGTTTTTGTTTCTTAGCATGCATTAATACACATAGGAAAAGCTTTATAGACATCTCCTTTATACCTGTGTTGATTACATAATGGGTAATTATTTCGGGCCATTAACACACCACAAGGCCCTCAAGTACTGTTTAGATTCTTGCCACTACCTGCCCCGATTAAATTGCTTTATTCTATTGGATATTTTTCGGTTATTCCGATATAAAGCGTTGTGCATTTGTTTAAAACAAAGAAAAGGATTTAGCACATTGAATTTTATCAGGCCAACGCTTGAATTCCACTGAGGTCACACATATTATATGACTATTTTGTTTATTTCTTTGTTTATATAGAATTATGGTGTATAGATAAATTGCTCGTAACTAGGGTACAATATTTAAAGACTTGGTTGTGAAACATTTTGTTTTTCATTAATTTTACCCAGTCTGAAGATGAGTCGAGCTTTGAGGATGACAATGATGATGACACCTGCAGGCTTCTGGATGATGTGGATTCAGCCGAAACAGTCAAAAGCCCGGATACAGAGAAGCCCGTCCTGCTATTGTCTCCATCAATCAGCCTGTCTCCATCAATCAGCCAATCATCGGCTTCCAGTTTCCAACCAGGTGGTCTCTTCTATATTGGTGGTAAGTCTGCGGATACTTGAATACTGGGAAAGTCCCATAACCATAAAAGATTGTACATTTGGTTTTTAGCTCTACTGTCCATAGGCCAACAGAGCTTATGTCTTGGTGAAGTGTCCGTCATCTGTCGTCGTCGTCTGTCCATTTGTTAACATTTTCTTCAAACAACTTAAATGAAACTGCTTGACAGATTTTGACCAAATTTGGTCTGAAGCTTCCTTATAAGGTCCTAGCTCAAGTTTGTTGAAATGGTGCCATTGGGGATTATCAGTTTTATTTAAAAAAAATAGAAAATCTTCTCTGAAACCGCAAGACCTAGAGGTCTGATATTTTGTGTGTAGCATTGTCTTATGGTCCTCTATCAAGTTTGTTCAAATGATCACCCTGGGGGTCATAAATGGCCCTGCTCCGGGGGTCACATGCTTTACATAGATAAGGAAAACCTTAAAAAAATCTCCAAAACTACAAGACATAGAGGTCTGATATTTTGTATGTAGCATTGTATTATGGTCCTCTACCAATTTGAGCAAATGATGACCATGCCAGGGGTTTACATGTTCTACATGGAGTTATATTGGAAAAACTTTTTAAAAACTCAGAAACTACAAGACCTGGAGGTCTGATATTTTGTATGTAGTATTGTCTTATGGTCCTCTGCCTAGTTTGTTCAAATGAAATGGTGACCCTGGGGATCATAAATGGTTCTCCTGAATCTCTGGCCAGATTTCAGCGATACTTGGCAGGGATGATCAGTACCAAGTAGGGCTGCGTACCGGTTTCCGGTATATATCGAATACCGGTATTAAGGTTTGATCGATATATCGTATCGAACGTGTCCGTATCGGTCAAAATATCGATCAAAAGTGAACTCTCTCCCATTGCATACAGTACAGATCACGCGAAGCCCACACTTTACTCTTTCACGCCGAGTGAGGAATTTACAAATCGCGTAATTACGCGGAGTCGGAAAAGCTTCTCGGCGTACTTCCGTGGCTCGGCGTACTTACGCCACGATACTCCGCGAAGACAAACTCAGAGTTCGCCGAGTAAAAACTGCACAGGTAAGAGGTGCAACTTGTTCTAATTGCAGTCATTTTAATGCATAATTATTCAATAACTTCGGAAAAAAAATCGAAGCAGAAGACTTTTTGTTTTGTTTTGGAAAAGCGGCTGTGGGAATATTTGAATGCCCAGATTATGTATCTGGGTCACAACAGTTATAAAGCGGTTCCTATTACCGTCTTCGCGGCGACTGAACATAATATTCAATTAGTAATTATACTGGAAATTATAATTTTCTTTTTAATTAGTCTTTCTTTGGAACAAATTTTATTATTCTGATGTTTATTATTACATCGATGGGTTCTTTAGTCAGAAATAATCAGAAAAATGGTAAAGATTTCCGGGTCATAAACCCGTTATTAGTGCCGCCTTGTTAAAAGATACATACATGGCTAAGGATTATAGGTATTTAGTATTTATGTCGGTAGGAAAACTGTTGACTTTCGGACAGCAAAAACGATCAAAACTTGTGATTAAATGCATTAAAAGTTTGAAATATGTATTTGTTTCGAAATTTATTCATTGTATTTATCAGTCGTGTCAACTCTGCATATAAAAGATGCACTCGGCGTCTCATTGTTTGTACTTTTTCTGGCGATTGATTGCTTTTTCAAGCGGTAAGTTGAAAAGTTGTCGGAAAATTCAGATTTTTTTCCCAATAATAAATAACCACAGGTGTGCACTGATGGTTAATTGGATGCAATGATATTCTTGAAAAAGAATTCAGATAAAGCTTCTGTGTTTACTTTTTGAATGAACAAATGACAAAACGTTTACATTTTAGTCTTTTATCACTGCTGAAAAAATATCATATGATATATCGAATATCGATCATTTTGTATCGATACAAATATCGTATCGATCATTCTGACCGATACGCAGCCCTAGTACCAAGGCTAGTCGCGCATATCTTTGCCATGTTTCGGTTGAATGATTTTCGACATAGTTAATGGCTCGTTATACACAAACGTTATCTTTAGCCAGTAGAGCATCCACAGGCCCTCTTGGGCCTCTTGTTTATAGAAATTTGAAGTTTTGTCATATTAAATACCTTAAACTTTTACAGGAGCAGACTTGCAGGGCCATTTGCACGTTCATGTAAGTCAGCCCCTTGATACCTCCTTCACAGCAGCTTCCCAAGCCTCATCCATTGATATGCCCGCGGTATCCGGCAGCACCCCCGTAGTCGTGATTCTGCCGAACAAGGAGTGTCAGCCTCTGGTATCCACATCGATCAAAATGGCTACGAACGATGACCGGGTCATCAAACATTACGATGACGATGAAGAGCAGACGGACAAAAGCAAAGTGAAATTTTTACTCGGTGAAGGTGGGTAATGCTTGCCTTATACCTATTCCTTCATTTATTTACCTTTTATATGTCATGATTCTACATTTGTACCAAAAGTAGGTCATCAGGATTTTGACCTACTTTTTTGCAGTCATTGATTTCAATCGAGGTTTTCGATTTGTATAATGGGATGGTCTGCCTCTACCACAAAAAAAATAATTTACCATCATATATGGCCTAAAATGTGCCAAAAATTTATGTAAAACACAAAGCAAACAAACAAAATGTCATAGATAGCCTTGCACTATTCAGACACCTCTAGATGATAACTATATTGTTGGATTAATGTAAATCTATTTTAACTATATATAAATGAAGAATGAGATACAGCAGTTTTGTGTTATACGTTCATACCGAAAGTTTGTTCATATGTCTTAAACCAACAAGGCCTTCATCAGTTTACTCCAAAATGAAGATCCTGGCATCTGTGCCCCATGAGCGAATTGCTAGTTCCATATTAATGTCTTTCCTTTTGCGACAACGAAACTGTTAAAATATCAAATTAATTTTGAGATTCTTGGGGGTTGTAGAAGACAAATATCCAGACAGTTATATCATGTTTTGACAGGTGACGAGGAGTTTGGTGACAACGATGAATCTGAGCCATTACTGCTTGGTGAGGATGGTGGTGGTGAGGATGAGGGTGCAGAGGATAGTGAATCAACCCGGAACCCAAATGCCCATGATCGGGACAGTCTAAGTTCGGCACAGGGTCGTACAGTGCACCCATCCCCCAGTCTTCGAGGTAGGTACCCATCAGTTCTGCACAGGGTCATACAGTGCACCCATCCCCCAAGTCTTGTGACCAAAGCAAGGTGCCTACCGTCAAGGTCACAGTTCCATTTGAAGGTTTTTGCTATAATTTCATGTCTGGGTTATGTATTCTTTATCTATTATTAGATTCTAATAATACTATACAAATGTTCACCTCCAGGAGACAATGCATCGCGACCAAAGCAAGCTACCTACCATCAAGGTCAAGGTCACACTTACACTTTGAAGGTTTTTGCTGTAATTGACTCACCTTTAGACTCGGTAGGGGACGTATTGCTTGAAATACTTCTTTGCCTTGTTAAATTTTATGATTCTGTAATTTAGGCACAAGCATCGCCGACATCAGGAACATTACAATGTGTCAGACTTGATGAGCCGGCGACAGCGGGGCAGCGATGTACAACTGCACCAGTCAGACAGTATGAAACATGTTCCCACGGAGAAGGATAAAGCCATGATGTTACAGTCTGTCGACCTTGATGATATGGCTAGTAAGTGTCACATGATGATCACATGACAGTCAGGTTGTGTGATTGGCAACTGACAGAATGTTTTTCTGATTTGACATAAGAAATTTCAGGATATTATTCTTAATCATGCCAAGTATTGTTTTGTTGTCATTAGTAAAAGAACGAGTCTTGCACGCATCACTCAACAAACGTTATACAGTTAGTTGGACTTCTCGGCTATTATTACCTTGAATTTTAACCTGGACCACATTCAACTTTGATTCCCAGTCTTTTTATCCACCGCCGCCACAGGCAGAATGAGGGATACAGTGATGGCCTTCATTCATTCATCCGTACATCTGTCCATCCATCCATCCATCCAACCATAATAGTCATGTCAGTATCTGCAAGGTCAAGATGAGGGCTGGCGTGGCGCAGTCGGTAGTGCGGCGGATTTGTAACCGGAGGCCCCGGGTTCAATCCTCCGTGGTGCCACTGAGTTCCATCGGTGTGTTCTTGGGCAAGACACTTTCCCTTAGCCCCGTCCGTCGGATGGGGACGTAAACCGGGCGGTCCCGTGTATCGGTCTATCCTCCGAGCACGTTAAAGAACCATAGAAATCTATTCGATAATAAGAGTAGGGCAGGTTTCTGGATTCCTATGTATCCTTCCCCTCTCTCTGGGGCGGCTCTAAATAACCTATACTGTGTTGATGAGCCGTTAAACAACATTCAATTCAAGGTCAAGGTGGGGCGTCCGTGGCTGAGTGGTTAACGTCTTTGACTTGAAATCACTTGCCTCTCACCGCTGTAGGTTCGATCCCTCAGGGGCCTAGGAATCTTTATGTGAGGAAGCTATCCAGCTGGCTTGCGGAACGTCGGTGGTTCTACCCAGGTGCCTGCCTGTGCAGGGAAATTGCCCGGAGGGGCACCTGGGGTCTTCCTCCACCAATGGAAGCTGGAAAGTCGCCATATGACCTTAGCTGTTGGTGCGAATATAAAATTCAATTCAATTCAATTCAAGGTCGAGGTCTCTCTAAAGGTCATTCAATTCGTATATGCAAATAGTAAGGCTCATTTCGTTTCCACTCTATAACTCTTACATGCGTGGAGGGATTTCAAAATATCTGGTCACATTTACTCATCTCATCAAGGCAATGTGCAGAACCCAATACCAATGCCAGTATCTTCAAGGTCAAGGTCACTCTGAAGGTCACTCATTTCTTATATGCCTGTAGTAATGCTCATTTCATGTCTGCTCCATAACTCCTGCTTGCATGGATAGATTTCAGAAAAACAGCAGTTGCATGTTTGAATAGTGTGAACATTAGTTTTTGGTTTGAAAATCTTGACGTTGTTTCAGTCATTTTATAACAATAACAATGTTAAATATTGTGACATTCAAATTCCAATCAAAGTCTGTTGTTTCACTGTAGTATTTATTCATTTCATAACATTTTCCATCCCTATCATTACAAAGCTGCACCTAACATGCTTAAAGTAAGGCTCAGTTTGTCTCCGCTACATAATTCTTACATGCATCAAGGCATTTTTACATCAGAACATCAACACCCAGGTATGAATCTTCAAAATTAATGCCATACATAGGAAAAAATACAGCGGCGGAGGATATGGCTGTCTCTCCGACTGCAACCTCCTATTCGCTACACAAGTTGCTCAGAAATATGGATTAGTAACGTTTAATTTCAGTTGTGAACTGCATTTATGTCTAACATATTTTCAGTTAAAGTTTCAGTATTAAAAATTGAGTTTCTGGCATTTTAAAAATGTCTGCTATCCAGGTTACAGAAGAATTATTGCCTTTTTTTATACTTTCTACTATCCAGGCCACATTTCTCCTATCCAGGCCACAGTAGAATTATTGCCTGTTTTATAATTTCTCCTATTCAGGTCACAGAATGGAAAACCTGCAGGGTATACGTAAACATAAAATTGGCCGCAAGAAGCACAAAACTGTCTCGTCCGTGGTGTATGTTGGGAAATTGGACAAATCGCGCAGGAAGTTCGTCAAGCCTTCCAAGAAAGTATTTGACCATAGTCCTCATGAGGTAAGCCATTGTATTGAGATAAATACACACTCTTGATGTAGTTTCTTAGATAACCTTTGGGATTTAAAAAATATATACTAACCATAAACAGGTTTGAATCCCACTGGGAGCTCGACTTCTCAAGTGAGAAATTGTCGATTTTTACAGATGGTGCGAGGTATACAGTACTGGTTCTACCGAGGAAAATTGGAATCGTCTGCCTCTACCACAAAAGAATTGACCATCATATATGGCTTTACACATGCTAAAAATGACGTAAAATGCCATTAAAACAAACTAACAATAAAATGTTAGACAGTCAAAGATCATTGAAACTTTTAAGTGCCAAATAATGCATAAAATCAACAAGTGTTAAGATATCCATGAAAATTAAGTTTGTATCATATACTGTGAAATCATTATATTTTGTGTGGATTTAATTTGACCCAAACCACGAAATCAAATCCCCATGAACAGTTAACGTTCAAGAGTGTGTGTACGTAAACGGCCTTAAAATGAGTTCCCAATACCCGTTATGTATTGCAGTTTTATCAATGATGTTTGCATAGCATAAGTTAAATACCTATTTAACCAGATTGTTTGTTATCAGATAACATGTTTGTGTATGTATTGACTAATTATTTTGAAAATAAAAAGTAAAAAGTAAAAACTTGCTTGTTTGTTTTCATTTTTCAATGCCAGTTACAAAAGAGCGGACTGATACAGTACACCCATTCACGAATGGCATTTAAATTTATTGTCGTTATCATGTGCGATTATAACTATCTTAAGTTAAGTGTCGTTATCATGTGTGATTATAACAATCTTAAGTTTATTGTCGTTATCATGTGTGATTATAACTATCTTAAGTTTATTGTCGTTATCATGTGCGATTATAACTATCTTAAGTTAAGTGTCGTTATCATGTGTGATTATAACAATCTTAAGTTTATTGTCGTTATCATGTGTGATTATAACTATCTTAAGTTTATTGTCGTTATCATGTATGATTATGACTATCTTAAGTTTATTGTCGTTATCATGTATGATTATAACAATCTTAAGTTTATTGTCGTTATCATGTGTGATTATAACAATCTTAAGTTTATTGTCGTTATCATGTGTGATTATAACAATCTTAAGTTTATTGTCGTTATCATGTGTGATTATAACTATCTTAAGTTTATTGTCGTTATCATGTGTGATTATAACAATCTTAAGTTTATTGTCGTTATCATGTGTGATTATAACTATCTTAAGTTTATTGTCGTTATCATGTGTGATTATAACAATCTTAAGTTTATTGTCGTTATCATGTGTGATTATAACTATCTTAAGTTTATTGTCGTTATCATGTGTGATTATAACAATCTTAAGTTTATTGTCGTTATCATGTGTGATTATAACAATCTTAAGTTTATTGTCGTTATCATGTGTGATTATAACTATCTTAAGTTTATTGTCGTTATCATGTGTGATTATAACAATCAAGGACAAGAACACCAAACAGTTTCAAATTGATCAGTACTATTATCATGCTGTCAAAACAACTTTTACCCATATTTAACACCCCTCAATTGGCATTATCATTATCATGAATATGCATAAGCTCACTGTAACAGTTACTGTTAACCAATCAAATCACAGAGATTTGACACACATCGGCGCAGTTATCCGCCATTTCCTTCCCAAACAAACAAGTCAGACGGTCTGAAACTGTTTAAAAAAAACTGTAAAAGATCCCACTTACCAAGATAATGCTTAGTGAGTGACCTGGCCTTGAATTCACCAACCATTCTTGAGAATATTCTTAGACTTAAGCCCAAGTACGCAAATTCCAAACACAAATATTTCTGTAAGTTTAAAGTATAAATGTTCATAATAAGTTGCTATGTATACATATGATTAATATTAACCCATTTCATTCGGGATACCGATCCATCAGTAACTACCCTTTTTATTTGGGATACCGATTCATCAGTGTGTACACATGTGCTCCATAGAAACTGTGAAAAACGTCGATTCGAACATGTTCCCGGAAATAACAAATTCAATAACGCATGCACACTGATTTCTGTTTACTTCCGCATTTTTCAAAGTAGAAAATTCTTTCAAAAAAGTGATTTTGAGCTTGTTTTTTGTGATTTTTTCGGGGAATTTTTCAAAATGGCGAACATTGACAATGTATCGGTGAAGGTAGTGACATTGGTGTCTGAAATACCTCCGATTTTAGTTCTGAAGACTTTGAAAATGAAAGTTTTGACGACAAGAACGTACTGAATGTACGGGGGAAGACCTGCTGTTGGTCGGCGACCGGGTGTCGCGACATCAGGGTTTTGGATTCAAACTCGGACTCCTATTTCGAAGGGTTTCATGCGACTGGATTACGGACAACTTTACTCCAAGAAATCCTGACCCATTTACTGGAGTTGAGGGTGCTACAGTACAGCATCCACAGGAATACCAACCCCATACTTTTTTTGATTTTATTTGCGGTGATGAGCTGTGAAAACAAATGGTTACAGAAACCAACCGGTATGCAGACCAGGAACGAACATGAAATCCGCTCCTCCCTTTGCCCCAAAATACTTGTAACTTTTGAACTACTCAATGGATTTTGATGAATTTTGGTGTGTAATGAAGTGCTTAAAATTCTCTGCAATATATACACTGGATTAAATGGATATTTACCACAGAAAACATACCTTGAAATCCAGATATGACTTTTTTATGTCCCGATTCCCACGCTTCCCCAAAGTTTATAATTAAAAAGAAACTTTTTTTACATGCTTTCTGCCTTTTTATTTATATCAATGTGTAGGTATTTCAAATATCTACACAATGATATATAGTTTTGTTATGTTCATGTTAATACTTACTTGGTTAATTACTAAAATGTAACTATACGGATTTGAATTTGTTGCTGTAGCATAATTCTGAAAATGTTCAGATATTCAGGACTTATTATCTGATAGGGTTCCAGAATGAAATGGGTTAATACATAGCAACTTCATACGTTTGTTTATCTTTGAAGGTCATGGAAATATTTATGAAGGTAATTCGAGTATATGAGCTCAAGTCTAAGAATAGTTTGAAGAATGGTTGGTGAATTCAAGGCCAGGTGTTAATTGTTTAATTTGACACGCGACAGGACAGGTCTGAAGGTGTAATTGCCAGACAGCTCTGCTGGGAACGTTTTCGCAACTGCAAATCTGGGTCAATTTACGATAATGCGTTTCAATATAGATCTAAAGTATACTTTTTCTACCATACTTTATTGCAGATTTTGTTTACAGAATTATTTTTCTTCAAAATCAGAAATGTGCAGAATTAAACCCCCTCGAAACAGTCGTTTTAGAAAAAAACACAAAATAAAATGATTTCACAGTATACACGTCAAAACTATCCATATTTGTTCTAATGTGTTCCTTGTTTCCAGTCGGAATTGAAAGAGTTGCCAATTAACTCAAAAATCATTTTGAAATATATTAAACTTACTATTAATAATCTAGTAATATTAATCATACTGGTATATTTGAGTTTACTATATGATAGGCACATATGCCTTATATTATAATCACAACACAAGGGATAAATTTTGTAAGACAGCTTTGGTTTTGAATTAGACAGTTTGGTAACATGATGTTTTTACATCTCCCTTTCTCCCCTCAGGTGTTTGTAGAGTTAGACGAGTTGTACACGGGGGAGAACTACGAGGTTGAGTGGAGGGAGAAGGCCCGTTGGATCAAGTTTGAGGAAGACGTGGAGGAGGGTGCCGATAGGTGGGGCAAGCCTCATGTGGCCTCACTGTCCTTCCATAGCCTTATAGAACTGAGGAAGGGCCTGGAAATGGGTGAGTACGAGTAATTGGGTGAGTCCGAGTAATTGGGTGAGTACGAGTAATTGGGTGAGTACGAGTAATTGGGTGAGTACGAGTAATTTGTCATTCTTATAATTATCACCACTTTGGATTCCCCATTGATTTCAAAACTGACGCAACTGACTGGTTAATCATTCTTTTGGTTGGTAACATCTGATTGGTTAATCTGTTGTTTGGTAATGTTTGATTGGTTAATCTTTAGGTGGATAATGTTTGATTGGTTAATCTTTAGGTGGATAATGTTTGATTGGTTAATCTTAAGATTGTTAACATCTGATTGGTTATTCTTTAGATCGGTAACATCTGAATGTTTTTTCATTTAGATTGGTAACATTTGATCGGTTAATCTCTAGATTGGTAACATCTGAATTGCTTAATCTTTAGATTGGTATCATTTGATCGGTTAATCTTCAGATTAGTAACATTTGATTAGTTGATCTTTAGATTGGTAACATTTGATTAATAATCTTTAGATTAGTAACATCTGGTTGGTTTATCATGTAGATTGGTAACATTTGATCAATTATCTTTAATTATTTAGATTGGGAACATCTGATTGGTTAATAATTGAAATTGATGATATCTGATTGGGTAATCATACTGATTGGTTACCTTGGATAGGTTAATGATTTAGATGAATCGTTAAACAAAAGTTAAATTCATTATTTTTTCTATATATTTTTTGTCTTGCCTTTTCGAAGGAAAAAAGAGACATAGGTGTTGCTTTTCCGGCAGCAACATTCATGTTTTGCGTTTAGGTCAATTTCTCACCAGCTGTATGCTCTAGGCCTTTCAAACTTTGCTTTTAGTTGTATCTTGGGTGATACATCACAATGTGACAAAGCAAATGTGGAAGTGTCCTTGACCCTCCAAGCAAAGGGAAGATAACTTAATATATTTTACCTTCAACCTTTGGGTTTAGATCACTTTTTCACAAACTGTATCCACTAGACCTTTCAAACTTTGCTTATAGTTGTATCTTGGGTGGTACATTGCAACATGACAAAGCAAATGTGGAAAGGAAAGGTGTTACCATTAACTTTTGCGTTTAGGTCACTTTTTCACAAACTGTATGCACTAGACCTTTCGAACTTTGCTGATAGTTTTA
The DNA here is from genome assembly GCA_037043455.1 of Cyrtodaria siliqua. Lineage (NCBI taxonomy): Eukaryota > Metazoa > Mollusca > Bivalvia > Adapedonta > Hiatellidae > Cyrtodaria > Cyrtodaria siliqua. The sequence goes on along the minus strand of JAWPHD010009811.1, from coordinate 82,466 downwards.
TCTTTAGTGGTACATTGCAACGTGTCAAAAGGCAAATGTGGATATGACCTTCACTCTTCAAGCAAAGGGCAGATAACTTCAATTGTTACATTTACATCACTTTCTCATGAACTATAAATATGCACTAGATGCTTTAAACCTAGTTTATAGCTTAATCTTTGAAAGACAAAACATTCTATTATGACATAGCTTGACCTACTGTTAGGGGGTGATGATTTTTTTTTTTATATAGAACAGCATTTTGTTTTTAATTGAATTAAATTGGATTTTATAGTCGCACCAACAGATAAGGTCATATGGCGACTTTCCAGCTTCCATTGGTGAAGGAAGACTCCAGTTGCCCCTCCTGGCAATTTTCGTGCACGAGCGGGCACCTGGGTAGAACCACCGACGTTCTGCAAGCCAGCTGGATAGCTTCCTCACATAAAGATTCCTAGGCCCTTGAGGGATCGAACCTACAGCCGTGAGGGGCAAGTGATTTCAAGTCAGAGACGTTAACCACTTGGCCACGGACGCACCCCCATTTTGTTTTTAAACAAATGCACTTAAATGTCACATCTGACAGCAAACTGTAAACTCCATTGTTTTTATCTTGACTGATCAAAGATCAGCAGAGCTTATGCCGTGGTGCGGCATCCGTCGTCCGTCCGTCTGTAAACTTTTTTTTGTGGCAACTACTCCTCTTGAAACTACTTGACGGATTTTCATGAAACTTTGCAAGAATATTGCTCTTATATCTAAATGATCCTAGCAAAAATTCAGGTCGGCCGGAAATTCAAGATGGCCACCACGGCTAAAAATAGATTTTCAAAAAACAAGTTTGTAGCGATTACTTCTTGAAAACTGTAAGTGATATTGATATGGGACTTTTTCTAAAATGATCAGCATGACATGATATTGGTCCTTGTCGAAAATCGTTTTGATTCGATGTTAAACATGGCTGTCAGCGACTACTTATCAAAAACCGTAAGTAAAATTGATTTGGAAACTTTACCAAAATCACTGGCATGACATGTAGTTGATTCTAACCAAAGTTCATTTTGATTGGATTTTAGATAAAGTTATATAGGAAAACTTGTGGCGACTACTCCTCTGAAACTACTTGATGGATTTTCATGAAACATGACAGGAATGTTGCTCTTGATGTCTAGTTGATCCTAGCAAAAATTCAGGTTGGCTGGAAATTCAAGATGGCCGCCACGGCTAAAAATAGATTTTAAAAATGCGATTTTGTAGCGAGTACTTCTCAAAAACCGTAAGTAATATTGATTTGGAACCTTTACCAAAATGACTGGTGCGACATGTACTTGGTCCTAACCATGATTCATTTTAATTCGATATCAAACATGACCGCCAACGCCCATCTTTGTTTACATAGAGTTATATAGGTAAAACTTGTGGTGACTACTCCTCTGAAACTACTTGACAGATTTTCATAAAACTTCACAGGAATGTTGCTCTTGATGTCTAGTTGATCCTAGCAAAATTTCAGGTTGGCCGGAAATTCAAGGTGGCCAATGGCTAAAAATAGATTTTTAAAAACAAAACTGTAGCGACTACTTCTTGAAAACTGTAAGTGATAATGATATGGGACTTTTTCTAAAATGATCAGTATGACAAGATGTTGGTCCTTGTTGAAAATTATTTTGATTCGACATTAAACATGGCTGCTGTGGCCATCTTTGTTTACATAGAGTTATATAGCAAAGACTTGTAGCGACTTCTCCTCGGAAACTATTCGACAGATTTTCATGAAACTTTACAGGAATGCTAATCTAGCTATTAGTGACCTCTTATTAGTTATTAAAATGTTTACAAACGTTCATTTAAGCAAATTTTTTTTTTTTTTAAGCCCCATCCGCCGTTAGGTGAGACATGTGAATCCGTGAATTTCTTGTGTACAATAAACTTATTAAAATGTGTGATTGCTATATCAGTTGTTTTTTTTAAAAACAAATATCATTCTTTGAAACTTTAAAATGTATTTTGCAGGCTCATTGATACTGGATCTTGAAGCAACGGACTTGATACAAATTGTGCAGCGTACTGTGGAGAACATGGTGATTCATGACCAGATTCCCTCAGAGGTCAAAGGTCTGGTCGTACAATACTAACAAAACATAAGTAAGAAATATTTTTATTTTCAAAACTATTTTTTAGTGTGCGGATTCACACACATTGAGTGAGTTGTTGATTTGATTGCTCATACAGACTATTGACACCTTACAAAATATTGCAAAAGCTGTTATATGTGCAGGGCTTCATGTTCTAGAAAAACTGCTGTTTGAAATTTACATGCTCAAAAACTGCCTGGGAAAAAAATGAAATTCAAATCATAGACACTTTATTCAGAAAAGAGAAAATGTGAGTGAAAACACCCACATGGTTCTACGTAATATTTCGAAGAGTGGATGCGAAACTGTTGTAACTTTATATAAATAAAGAGAAAGATACAACAGTTTTGTGATGAACGCTCAGTTTGTCCCTTTAGCCCTTAGCCCGCTATGAATATATAATGGACAGCCCCTTCTTTAAATTTAGATCATTCCATTTATGTTACAAAGGGGTGTTTTGGAGAAATGACTGATGAGCATCTGTATATTGTAAACCCTGATCAGCCTGTGAGTTACTCACAGGCTGATCTAGGTTTACAATGGACGCAAAGGCTATTGTAGTCGCCCTTAGCAAGCTAAGGGCTAAGCCTCTCTTGTCTGTGATATATTCTTTTACAATAAGGATGTAATTTTCGTCCAAATCAAATCAGATAAAAAAAAAAAAAAGCTATTGAATATTCTGAGCATGGATTTCATGTTGTTTTTTTTAGAACATTTGGACCTTTATAGTATTTTGTGTAACAAATTTGTTTTAAGTCTGTATAACAACTTTTTCCAGACAAAAACTTGAAATCAAAGTGTGTTGTTTTTCCCTGTGATGTGTTTATAATATTTCAAGCTTAACCAATCCAAAATTTAGGTATTTCGAGTATTTAAATGATCTACCTTTGTTTCTGTAATGGAGGCACAATGGTTTTGTGGTAGTGGGATTGCCTGTTAACTGAAGGGTTGCAGGTATGAAACATTGAAGCAAAACATTGTGCTTGTAACTTTACACAAGTCACTTGCTCCCAAATATTGATAATGTTTATCTTTCAACTCTATTTATGTTTATCTATAACAACATTCTTCTATTTCTGTTTATCTATAACAACATTCTTCTATTTATGTTTATCTATAACAACATTCTTCTATTTATGTTTATCTATAACAACATTCTTCTATTTATGTTTATCTATAACAACATTCTTCTATTTCTGTTTATCTATAACAACATTCTTCTATTTATGTTTATCTATAACAACATTCTTCTATTTATGTTTATCTATAACAACATTCTTCTATTTCTGTTTATCTATAACAACATTCTTCTATTTATGTTTATCTATAACAACATTCTTCTATTTATGTTTATCTATAACAACATTCTTCTATTTATGTTTATCTATAACAACATTCTTCTATTTATGTTTATCTATAACAACATTCTTCTATTTATGTTTATCTATAACAACATTCTTCTATTTCTGTTTATCTATAACAACATTCTTCTATTTATGTTTATCTATAACAACATTCTTCTATTTATGTTTATCTATAACAACATTCTTCTATTTCTGTTTATCTTTTAACAACATTCTTCTATTTCTGTTTATCTATAACAACATTCTTCTATTTATGTTTATCTATAACAACATTCTTCTATTTCTGTTTATCTATAACAACATTCTTCTATTTATGTTTATCTATAACAACATTCTTCTATTTCTGTTTATCTTTTAACAATGTTCCACTATTTCTGTTTATCTTTAACTACTCTAAAATACTTTTATATCTCTTTGTCTTTGGGCAACTTCCTCTATTTTTGTTAATCTTTTGGCGAACTTTCTCTGTTTCTGTTTTCATTTATTTTTATCTTTAAACAGGGGCGTCCATGGCCGAGTGGTTAGTGTCTCAGACTTGAAATCACTTGCCCCTCACGGCTGTAGGTTCGATCCTCAGGGGCCTAGGAATCTTTATGTGAGGAAGCTATATAGCCGGCTTGCGGAATGTCGGTGGTTCTACCCAGGTGCCCGCCCGTGCACGAAAATTGCCCGAATGGGCACCTGGGGTCTTCATCAGTGGAAGCTGGAAAGTCGCCATATGACCTTAGCTGTTGGTGCGACTATAAAATCCAATTCAGTTATCTTTAAACAATCTTCCACTATTTCTGTTTATCTTTAACAACTTTCCTCTGTTTCTGTTTATCTTTTACAACTTTCCTCTATTTCTGTTTATCTTTAATAATTTTCCTCTATTTCTGTTTATCTCTAACAACTTTCTTCTATTTCTGTTTATCTTTAACAACTTTCCTCTATTTCTGTTTATCTTTAACAACTTTCCTTTATTTCTGTTTATCTTTAACAACTTTCCTTTATTTCTGTTTATCTTTAATAATTTTCCTCTATTTCTGTTTATCTTTAACAACTTTCCTTTATTTCTGTTTATCTTTAACAACTTTCCTCTATTTCTGTTTATCTTTAACAACTTTCCTCTATTTCTGTTTATCTTTAACAACTTTCCTTTATTTCTGTTTATCTTTAACAACTTTCCTTTATTTCTGTTTATCTTTAACAACTTTCCTCTATTTCTGTTTATCTTTAATAATTTTCCTCTATTTCTGTTTATCTTTAACAACTTTCCTTTATTTCTGTTTATCCTTAACAACTTTCCTCTATTTCTGTTTATCTTTAATAATTTTCCTCTATTTCTGTTTATCTTTTACAACTTTCCTCTGTTTGTGTTTATCTTTAATAATTTTCCTCTATTTCTGTTTATCTTTTACAACTTTCCTCTATTTCTGTTTATCTTTAATAATTTTCCTCTATTTCTGTTTATCTTTTACAACTTTCCTCTATTTCTGTTTATCTTTAATAATTGTCCTCTATTTCTGTTTATCTTTAACAACTTTCCTCTATTTCTGTTTATCTTTAATAATTTTCATCTATTTCTGTTTATCTTTAACAACTTTCCTCTATTTCTGTTTATCTTTTACAACTTTCCTCTGTTTTTGTTTATCTTTAATAATTTTCCTCTATTTCTGTTTATCTTTAACAACTTTCCTTTATTTCTGTTTATCTTTAACAACTTTCCTCTATTTCTGTTTATCTTTAACAACTTTCCTCTGTTTCTGTTTATCTTTAACAACTTTCCTTTATTTCTGTTTATCTTTAACAACTTTCCTCTATTTCTGTTTATCTTTTACAACTTTCCTCTGTTTTTGTTTATCTTTAATAATTTTCCTCTATTTCTGTTTATCTTTTACAACTTTCCTCTATTTCTGTTTGTCTTTAACAACTTTCCTTTATTTCTGTTTATCTTTAAAAACTTTCCTCTATTTCTGTTTATCTTCAACAACTTTCCTCTGTTTCTGTTTATCTTTAATAATTTTCCTCTATTTCTGTTTATCTTTAACAACTTTCCTTTATTTCTGTTTATCTTTAACAACTTTCCTCTATTTCTGTTTATCTTTAATAATTTTCCTCTATTTCTGTTTATCTTTAATAATTTTCCTTTATTTCTGTTTATCTTTAACAACTTTCCTCTATTTCTGTTTATCTTTAATAATTTTCCTCTATTTCTATTTATCTTTAACAACTTTCCTTTATTTCTGTTTATCTTTAACAACTTTCCTCTATTTCTGTTTATCTTTTACAACTTTCCTCTGTTTTTGTTTATCTTTAACAACTTTCCTCTATTTCTGTTTATCTTTAACAACTTTCCTCTATTTCTGTTTATCTTTAATAATTTTCCTCTATTTCTGTTTATCTTTAATAATTTTCCTTTATTTCTGTTTATCTTTAACAACTTTCCTCTATTTCTGTTTATCTTTAATAATTTTCCTCTATTTCTATTTATCTTTAACAACTTTCCTTTATTTCTGTTTATCTTTAACAACTTTCCTCTATTTCTGTTTATCTTTTACAACTTTCCTCTGTTTTTGTTTATCTTTAACAACTTTCCTCTATTTCTGTTTATCTTTAACAACTTTCCTCTATTTCTGTTTATCTTTTACAACTTTCCTCTGTTTTTGTTTATCTTTAACAACTTTCCTCTGTTTTTGTTTATCTTTAACAACTTTCCTCTATGTCTGTTTATCTTTAACAACTTTCCTCTATTTCTGTTTATCTTTAACAACTTTCCTCTGTTTTTGTTTATCTTTAACAACTTTCCTTTATTTCTGTTTATCTGGTAACAACCTTCACCTGGTTTTCTTTATCTTTTCACAACTTTCCACATTTTTTGTTGACCAACTTAACTTTATTAATCTGAAATGTTTTTCTTTTTAATTACTTGTCTCCTGTTAATTGTTTATTTTTAGAATTTCCACCATTACATGTACTTGCATTAATTCATTTATTAACAGCTGCAAATATCCACAAGCAAATAAAAAGTTCATCTCTCAAAAGTATTTTATTTTTTCTTAACATGTTATGTTGGTTACGTTTTATTATGGATTTTTATGTCCCCGAAGGGTGGCATATAGTAATCGCACTGTCTGTCCATTCGTCTGTACACTCGTGTCAGCTTCATAACTCTGACAATAATGGATGGATTTTCAAATTACTTCGCACAATTGCTCACCAAAACAAGACGACGTGTCGCGCACAAAATCCAGGTCCATAGCTCCAAGGTCAAGGTCACACTTAGAGATCAAAGGTCAAAATCTGTTCGTCTGTACACTTGTGTCCGCTTCATAACTCTGACAATAATGGATGGATTTTCAAATAATTTTGCACAATTGCTCACCATAACAAGACGATCAAAATCCAGGTCCGTGGCTCCAAGGTCAAGGTCACACTTAGAGATCAAAGTTCAAAATCCGTTCGTCTATACAATCGTCTCCGCTTCATAAGTCGGACAATAATTAACGGATTTTCAAATAACTGCGCACAATTGCTCACCACAAGACGTAGTGTCGCGAAAAAAACACTTTTTTTTTTTGTCAATTTTTAAAAAAATAAAAATAAAATATTTTTTTATTTTTTTTATTTTTTTATTTTTTTATTTATTTTTTTTTATTTTATTTGATTTTTATTGTTTGTTTGATTCATTATTTTTTTTTAAATTATTTTTAAATATATCTGTTGGTTTCATATTGCTCCAAGGTCAAGGTCACACTTACAGGTCACTTCGGGGGCATTTGTCACTTACTGTGACATTTCTTGTTCTTTTTCATTTCTATAACAGCAACAACAATCCTGTTTTACATGGGCAACACCATTGTAAATAACGATTGAACTAGATCTGTTTTGTTTGTTTACAAACACAAAGAGCTGCGGTTATTGTATTTTAATGTTATGTTCTCCATTTAACGTCAGCACACCATGGCCTCATGGTAAAGTCTCCAGAATTTCACCATGGTCACACAGGTTGGATTCTCTGGATTTGAACATTTTTTCTCGAAGACAAAATAAAAATATCTTATGAGAGTGTCCGTAAATGTATTTTTTGTATTCAGGTGAAGGTTTGACATTTGAATATTTTCTTAATGCATAGACTTTTAGATTATCTTCCACATCAAGTAATCGTAGACTTTGCATCTCAGTAGTTTTTGCCATCCCTTTATACAGCGACATATTTTGAAGTGTGTATGGCTAGGCAATATTTCACTATTAAACAAACTGCATGAATTTTAGTACATGCCTTGTTTTTGCTGCGACTGATCACTACAAAAACTTGTTTTTCTCTATGACCAAAACAGAAGGTTTGATTACTTTCCATGACCTATGCAGCAATTTCTATATTTACACAACAAATTTAGACACCTACATTATTTTCGTGACCCTCATAGAAATGTATGTTATTTTCCATGACTCCTGTGTTTTACCAATGCCTATTTTAATTTATATTATTTTCCATGACCCAAGCACCTAATTATATATTATTTTCAATGCCCCAAGCACCTAATTATATATTATTTTCCATGCCCCAAGCACCTAATTATATATTATTTTCAATGACCCAAGCACCTAATTATATATTATTTTCCATGCCCCAAGCACCTAATTATATATTATTTTCAATGACCCAAGTGCCTAATTATATACCATTTCCAGTGACCCAAGCACATACAGTTATTTCCTATGACCCAAGCACATACAGTTATTTCCTATGATCCAAGCACATACAGTTATTTCCCATGACCCAAGCACATACAGTTATTTCCCATGACCCAAGCACATACAGTTATTTCCTATGACCCAAGCACATACAGTTATTTCCTATGACCCAAGCACATACAGTTATTTCCTATGACCCAAGCACATACAGTTATTTCCCATGACCTGAGCACATACAGTTATTTCCTATGACTTGAGTACATACAATTATTTCCCATGACCCAAGCGCATACAGTTATTTCCCATGACCCAACCGCATACAGTTTTTTTTTTCCTTGACCCAAGCCCGTACACTTATTTACCTTGACCCAAGCCCATACACTTATTTACCTTGACCCAAGCCCATACACTTATTTACCTTTACCCAAGCCCATACACTTATTTACCTTGACCCAAGCCTGTACACTTATTTACCTTGACCCAAGCCCGTACACTTATTTACCTTAACACAAGCCCATACACTTATTTACCTTGACCCAAGCCCATACACATATTTACCTTGACCCAAGCCCATACACTTATTTACCTTGACCCAAGCCCATACACTTATTTACCTTGACCAAAGCCCATACACTCATTTACCTTGACCCAAGCCCATACACTTATTTCCCATGACCCAACCGCATACAGTTTCTTCCCCTTGACCCAAGCCCATACACTTATTTACCTTGACCCAAGCCCATACACTTATTTACCTTGACCCAAGCACATACAATTATTGACGTTGACCCAAGCACATACAGTTATTTACCTTGACCCAAGCCCATACACTTATTTACCTTGACCCAAGCCCATACACTTATTTACCTTGACCCAAGCCCATACACTTATTTATCTTGACCCAAGCCCCTACACTTATTTACCTTGACCCAAGCCCATACACTTATTTACCTTGACCCAAGCCCATACACTAATTTACCTTGACCCAAGCCCATACACTTATTTACCTTGACCCAAGCCCATACACTTATTTACCTTGACCCAAGCCCATACACTTATTTACCTTGACCCAAGCCCATACACTTATTTACCTTGACCCAAGCACATACAATCATTTACTTTGACCCAAGCACATACAGTTATTTACTTTGACCCATGCCCATACACTTATTTACCTTGACCCAAGCCCATACACTTATTTACCTTGACCAAAGCCCATACACTCATTTACCTTGACCCAAGCCCATACACTTATTTCCCATGACCCAACCGCATACAGTTTCTTCCCCTTGACCCAAGCCCATACACTTATTTACCTTGACCCAAGCCCATACACTTATTTACCTTGACCCAAGCACATACAATTATTGACGTTGACCCAAGCACATACAGTTATTTACCTTGACCCAAGCCCATAACTTATTTACCTTGACCCAAGCCCTTACACTTATTTACCTTGACCAAGCACATACAGTTATTTCACATGACCCATGTGTATACAATTATTTTCCATGACCCTCTCAATATTTTTGAAACCTTATTCCCTGATGTTTTTAGTTGAACTTATTTGCTCGTTTGATTTTATTTCCAGCTTTTAGTGTTATTTGACCATGTGTTGTGGCAACATGATATGTAAAATACATATAACCATAGTTTTAATCTGTAATGTTTGGCGTTTATTTATTCTGTCTATACCAGGTGTAATTGTTAAACTGTCATGTTTAACTTCTCTTGTGTTAATTATCAGAACTTTGTTTGAAAAAGCACAAATGCCCTCATAGTAGCACCCGGGCGCTAAGTAAAATGCAATGCAAAACAAGTATGCTAGGAAAGGGTAAAATTTCTGGAAAAAAACAAAGTGGTTGGGAGATGTTAGGAGGCGGGAAAGGGCACTACTGCATAATGAGTGGAGGCACTACTAGTAGGGAATATACGGTACCATATTTATGAAAAGAAATACAAAGTTTATCAGTAATTTAACAATTCGTATCGCTGTAACAGAAAAGGAGACTGTAGACCTCCAGATTACACATGTGTACATGTAAAGGGATTAGGAGCTGTCTTCCCTTGGCTTGCTAAAAGCCCGGGACATATTATGTTGTGGCGTTGTCAGTCCATCTGTCAGTTGTCCTTTCAAAGTATTAGGTCCACAACAATGGAACGACGACTGTATGTGCCACTATAGGCGGTGCTCTTGTTGTCATTAAACAGTTAATCACTGTCTTTATTTTAAACATCAGATGTATTTTGCGTGATCTTTAATCCTATATAACCGTATCGCACAAATAAAATCTTTGTTGCTCAAAAATCTAAATTATGTCTTGGTAATTAAATCACTTCCCTTGATAATCAATCTTCAATGGTCGCTCTTTAAAACAATCCCATAACGCATTTAGCTTCGAAAGCCTGTTTTCATAATTGGAAGCAATCTTAGCCAATAAGCATTTTGTGCGATCTGAATTACTGAGAAGTAATGTATATGAGCAGGAGATATTTAATGTTTGAAAATGTTTGTTTGTATGGTGTTTTACATCATTTTCAACACATGCAAGGTTATATATGACAGTCGATTTTTTTGTGGTGGAGGCAGACCACACACTTTTCCTGGGTAGAACCCGTACTGTACACCTCCCGCCATCCGTAAGAATCGACACTAATGTTTGAAAAGGATTGGTAGGCAGTCACAAAGTATTTATCACGTGTGCTATTTTACCAGAGTATTAGAAATGTAGTAAATGGTCAAATATTTTTAAAAAATGTAAATTTTTAATTTGAAATATGCTAAATTATGTAAAAAAGAAAAGTTTTGGCTTATTTTTAATAAAACATAACCAATAGTATTATTCGTTAGAATTGCAGCCGTTTTTCAGAGTGATAAGTTGCATACATATTGGGGAATAAAATAGCATGGTCGACTTCAAATCCGAAGGACCTGGGTTCAGGTCTCACCAGCGCCACTGAGTTTCGTTGTGTTCTTGTACAAGACACTTTACCTTGTCTGTCCAATGGGGACATTAACCAATCCATCCTGTTTTTTCGAGTCGATTCTCCGAGCACGTTAAAGAACCATATGCATCTGTTCGTTTATAAGAGCAACGCAGGTTCCCCAATTCCTACTTCCCCTTCCCCTCTCTCTCTGGGGCGGGTTTTAAATAGCCTATAATGTGCAGATGATCCGTTAAACGTCATTCAATTCTCTTTATACAGGAGACCGCGAAGTGCTAGTTACTTGAGCAGGTTTGGCTGTAGTTTTATTTTCTCAGTTCAACTTTATTTTCTCAGTTCAACTAAACAACTGCAGACTACAGCTTCGTTATATTTTGCTCGGAAATGCAAATGAATGACGGTTATTTATTATGCGACATGTTTTCTGCCTATATGACCAGCCCAACATGTTTTCTGCCCAGGCTGGTCATATAACGAATGTATGTGTAATTTTGGTATTGTTCGTGAAGGCTTTGATCAGACACACACTTTTCTGTGTTGTGGATAATTTATGTACTTTTGGCTGATTTTAGTACTTGTTGATCATATACACATGTATATTAATTATTCATATTGTATAGTTTTTGAAATATTTTTACATTTGAATGAATGATTTGTTAGCAACTTTTCTCTGAAAAGCACAACGGGGAAGGGTTTGAGAAAAACAAACCCTTAACCAGTGCAAAAGAGAGCAAGTGATTACGTGTTATATAGGCTTCATAATTTACAATGCAAACAAGGTTTCATATATATATACTTAATATTATGCATGTTAGGCATAAGCTTTTTGCTTTTAATGGGGGGTACACCAGGCTTTTTCTAGAAAAATCTAAAATTATTAACACTTAACCCGCCACATATTCATAACTTCCACATCCGGTCAACTTCCGGTAGGTTGAGATATTCAGTAGGTGAAAATAAAGGGTTTATCTCAATCTGTATATGAAGAATGAAAATATTAGACTATGATTTAAATTAAATGTATCCATATTGGTGTTTCAAAATCAGACAACACCAAAAGAAGATACATAGATGTGCGCAAAAAAATAAAGCTTGTAATATAATAGTTTTATAAAGGGATAAAGTCAGTTGAGCACCAACGATAAACACCGAGTTTACCCCCTACCGGAATGTGGAGGTTTTTTCAGAGCTTATGCCGTGGTGCGGCATCCGTCGTCCGTCTGTCCGTCCGTCTGTCTGTCCGTAAACTTTTTTTTGTAGCAACTTCTCCTCTGAAACTACTGAATGGATTTTCATAAAACTTTACAGAAATGTTGCCCATGAAGTCTAGTTGATCCTAGCAAAAATTCATGTTGATGTGAAATCCAAGATGGCCGTCAGATCTAAAAATAGTTTTTTAAAAAACAAGTTTGTAGCGACTACTTCATGAAAACTATAAGTGATATTGATATGGGACTTTTTCTAAAATGATCAGCATGACATGATGTTGGTCCTTGTCGAAAATCGTTTTGATTCAACGTTAAACATGGCTGCCAGCGGCCATCTTTGTTTAAATAGAGTTATATAATGAAAACTTGTAGCGACTACTCCTCTGAAACTACTTGACGGATTTTCATGAAACTTCACAGGAATGTTGCTCTTGATGTCTAATTGATCCTAGCAAAATTTCAGGTTGGCCGGAAATTCAAGATGGCCGCCACAGCTAAAAATAAATTTTCAAAATACCAGTTTGTAGCGACTACTTCTTGAAAACTATAAGTGATATTGATATTGGACTTTTTCTAAAATGATCAACATGACATGATGTTGGTCCTTGTCAAAAATTGTTTTGATTCAACGTTAAACATGGCTGCCAGCGGCCATCTTTGTTTACATAGAGTTATATACTAAAAACGTGTAGCGACTACTCCTTTGAAACTACTTGGCAGATTTTCATGAAACTTTACAGGAATGTTGCTCTTAATGTCTAATTGATCCTAGCAAAATTTCAGATCGGCCAGAAATTCAAGATGGCTGCCACAGCTAAAAATAGATTTTTAAAAAAGAAGTTTGTAGCGACTACTTCTTGAAAACTATAAGTGATATTGATATGGGACTTTTTGTAAAATGATCAGCATGACATGACGGTTATCAGAGTCAAACATTATTTTGATTCGACGTTAAACATGGCTGCCAGTGGCCATTTTTGTTTACATAGAGTTATATGATGAAAACTTGTAGCGACTACTTCTCTGAAACTACTTGACGGATTTTCATGAAACTTCACAGGAATGTTGCTCTTGACGTCTAATTGATCCTAGCAAAATTTCAGGTTGGCCGGAAATTCAAGATGGCTGCCATGGCTAAAAATAGTTTTTCAAAATACAAGTTTGTAGCGACTACTTCTTGAAAACTATCAGTGATATTGATATTGGACTTTTTGTAAAATGATCAACATGACATGATGTTGGTCCTTTTCAAAAATTGTTTTGATTCAACGTTAAACATGGCTGCCAGCGGCCATCTTTGTTTACATAGAGTTATATAGTAAAAACTTGTAGAGACTACTCCTTTGAAACTACTTGGCAGATTTTCATGAAACTTTACAGGAATGTTGCTCTTAATGTTTAATTGATCCTAGCAAAATTTCAGATCGGCCAGAAATTCAAGATGGCCGCCACAGCTAAAAATAGATTTTTAAAAAGAAGTTAGTAGCGACTACGTCTTGAAAACTATAAGTGATATTGATATGGGACTTTTTGTAAAATGATCAGCATGACATGATGGTTATCAGAGTCAAACATTATTTTGATTCGACGTTAAACATCGCTGTCAGCGGCCATCTTTGTTTACATAGAGTTATATAATGAAAACTTGTAGCGACTACTCCTCTGAAACTACTTGACGGATTTTCATGAAACTTCACAGGAATGTTGCTCTTGATGTCTAATTGATCCTAGCAAAATTTCAGGTCGGCCGGAAATTCAAGATGGCCGCCACGGCTAAAAATAGTTTTTCAAAAAACAAGTCTGTAGTGACTACTTCCTGAAATCAAAATCAATCAGTAGAGCTTCAAGGTCATTGACCTCTCGTTAATTTATTGATCACTGATTGGTCAAATTATTTTGATGATGTCATGTGAAAGTTATGAATATATAATGGACTGTTCTTTCTTTGAATTAAGACCATTCCATTTATGTGACAAAGGGGTGTTTTGCAGGGAATGACTGATCAGCCTGATGTTCACCCTTTAAGAACAATACCTGCCAACAGACAATGAGCATTTAAAACCCTAGTGTATAAATCTCATGTATAGCCGAGTTGAGGCCTGTGCTTAATTTAGAGAATAAATGTATGACGGGACATGTTTTCAGATTTGTATCCGGCGACACGGTAAAATCGCTTCTGCGACGCAACATTTCCACCATGAACCTTATGGGTTTAGACGACAGGTTGTACAAAACATCAGGCAAACATTGCATGCCACCACATCACATCCTACACTTTGTGGTGGCATAGTTATTATGCTATGGAATTTTACATAGATATAGTCCACGATATTAATTTAAAATGGCTGTTAACAAACATGATCTTCTTGGGGGAATGAAAATAAATTAAATTGCCGATACTATTGGCATTGTTCGAATAAAAGAATAAAAATGCTTTTTCCAAACTTGATAACAACGCAACAAATATTTCCACTGATACTTTGAAAATGCTTGTCTACTAATACCGAGCAGAGCTAATGGTAACACATGTGCAAATGTTGAAATCGTACCTGGCTGGGCAAAAAAACTGTGTCGCACCGGAAGCGCCGCCATTGATGAAATTGTGTTCGGCAATTTCGGATTTTTTCCTCAAATCATCAGGGGATCAGTCTGTTTCACTTGGACGATTGTCTCTTTTCGTAGTTTGGAGTATTCGTACTAGTTCGGCTAATGCCGTCACAAGTAGTTACGAATGAAGCGATATTCATTAAATTGAATTGGGGTTTTAAGGCGCACCAACACATTACAGGTTATATGGCGCCTATGCTTATCATTAGGAGTTGTTTTATTATTTGTTACTGGTTGTCAAAATTAAACTCATTCAAAATTTCAAAATTCAAAATTACAAAAATTCAAAATTTCAAAATTTCAAAATTTCAAAATTTCAAAAATTTTAAAATTCAAAAATTTCAAAAATTTAAAATTTTTCAAAATTTCAATCAAAAATTTCAAAAATTTAAAAATTTAAAAAATTTAAAAATTTAAAAATTTAAAAATTTAAAAAATTCAAAAATTCAAATTTCAAAAAATTTAAATTTCAAAATTTAAAAAATTTAAAAATTTTAAAAATTTAAAAATTCATAAATTTCAAAAATTTAAAAATTTCAAAATTCATAAATTTAAAAATTCATAAATCTCTAAATTCCAAATTTTAAAAATTTAAAAATTTCAAATTTCAAAATTCAAAATTTCAAAATTCCATGAATAATTTGATTTAATAATAAAATAATTGTTGCCTTTTAGGTTCTGTCGATATTTGTTGTATTTATCGACCTGAGAAAAGTGATATCGACCGAGGCGATATCAGGTCGATAAATAGAGTTTAATAACCAGTGTTTTTGAGATACGGAAAATATCTCCCGAGGTAGAGAAATGGCCCCGATATAAGAACTCGTGCTCCACACGAGTTCTTATATAGGGGCTTTTTCTCTACCTCGGGAGATATTTTCAGTATCTCAAAAACACTGGTTATTAAACTCTATTTATCGACCTGATATCGCCTCGGTAATAATAATTATAATAATAAAATAATCGCCTCGGTAATAATAATTATAATAATAAAATAATTGTTGCCTTTTAGGTTCTGTCGATATTTGTTGTATTTATCGACCTGAGAAAAGTGATATCGACCGAGGCGATATCAGGTCGATAAATAGAGTTTAATAACCAGTGTTTTTGAGATACGGAAAATATCTCCCGAGGTAGAGAAATGGCCCTGATATAAGAACTCGTGCTCCACATGAGTTCTTATATAGGGGCTTTTTCTCTACCTCGGGAGATATTTTCAGTATCTCAAAAACACTGGTTATTAAACTATTCTCGGTAAACAAATGTTTTGGACCAGGGTATATAAAGTCATATAAAAATAAAACTAGTGGACAAAATTTAAGTATCTTTTTTTAGTAACCAAGGTCTACCCTACCTGGTTAATTGGTACCAGAAACATTAAAGATTTAAAGGGTCTGTAAAAAATGTTGCAAAGCCCATACAAAGTAACAGTTACGGACACATTCGAGTAACCAATAAAAAGATTATTATTTTTTCGCAAACTTTCATTGTAAACGATAATTATTGTTGATTGTTGATCTATTGTGAATTATCAACTGAGATAATAAGGTTTATGGTCGAATGTCATGGTTCAGCAATCATTGTACGGGTTCGAACACTGCGATGGTCGAAAACTTCTTTTACAGAGTATATATATTACATAATTTAAAATGATTTTATTAATATTTCTAATGATTAATGCCTTTTTACACCAGAACACCAAGACGACGTTACGTCATCCAAGACGACGTTACGTCATACAAACAAAACAAGTGGAACCGGAACTCTTCATTTATTTCCGTAATCGTTATTTCCTAGTGGCGGAATCTGACGATGACGTCCGTAAAACAATCGGAACGTCATTTGGCATTCCCGCCACTGACGCAAAAGGCCGAACAATGTTCCGTACTGGGAAATATCTCCCACTGGGCAAACGAGTAGATATAGCTTTTCTATTCCCAGTATTTCCTATACAAATCACAGACAAATATGTAATATATACACATATCGACCTCACTAAAAGGCAATAATTTTATAATATGGCTGATAACAGGGTTGGCATGGAGGAGTTTGTCCAAATTTACCACAGTCCTGACATGACCAAACTTTAATACGAGAGGGAAATGATAAATGGTCAAGGGTGGGCCACAGCTTGTGAGATTGAAACTGTGTCTACCATTATAGGCTACAACATCAATGTAACATGAGTTTGGTGCAGATGTATTCTTTTTCAACCAATGAAGGAGAATTGTCATGTACAACCATTGACTTACTTTTGAACAATAAACAGTTTCAAGTTCTAATGACGCTGATAGTAGTAAAAGTAAATAGCGAATATCACCCACCGAAAACACGCATGGCAAAAGAGCAAACATAATTCAGAAAATTATATTAGTACACCATATACTGAACCAAATAAGGACTCAAATTCCAACTCTAATATAACCAATGACATCCAATCTTTATGTAGGAAACTAGGAATCAAAACCTCTTGAAAACGAAACACAGTCAGAAGCAAAGAAAAGGGAAATCAGAAATAAACGGGGAAAAAAGGTATATTATCAAAACATATCAAATAAATGACATACCAGAAGCTGCACCATTACAGAAAGATGAAAAATTCAACCTTGCTATGGGTGCTATACTTGCCTTTGAAATAGAACAAATGTCGTACGTTTTTTCTAAATGCGAATTTTTCTAGAAAGAAGAACTGAATTGAAAATGTTCAATGACACTGTTTGTAGTAGCTGCCAAAAAGATATGTCTGATACAAAATAATTCTCTCTGGAAAACAATATAAACCCAGGAAAGGTGCCTCTTGAGTTGAAAGAGTAAAAATAAGATAATTTTCAAAATTTGGTTTTAAAAAAAATCACACCGTAAATACCTTAACTTTTACAATAAACTTGGTTGAACATCTAGGATAAAAGACGAAGCGTCTCCGTGGTCGAATGGTTAACGACGTTGCATTCTAAACCTTCACCTCTCATCGCTGCGGGTTCGAATTACACTGGGAGATCGATTTGTAAGTGAGGAAGTGTCGATTCTAACGGATGACGGGAGGTTTACAGTACTGATTCTACCCAGGAAAAGTGGGTGGATGCCTCCAACACAAAAAAAATCGACCGTCATACTAGTATATAACCTTACATGTGTTGAAAATGACGTAAAACACCATACAAACAAACAAACTATGATAAAGATCGAGTTTGAGTTTACCACCTACCACAATTTAGAGGTGTGTCAAATGCCTAGGCCATTGCTTGGTCATCTGACTTTGATGATCGAAATTATGAATAGTCAATTAATTTACTCATATGTTGATTGACAAGAAACATAATATAGGTGAGTATTTTATCACAACAATATAGAATAATTATTAAGAGTAAAATATTTGGTTTACAAGTTAAATTTTACATGCGATCCTATATATCATGTGGGTATTAATTTTAAAGGGAGTACATCAAGCTTTTCGTGGGGGTCTAAGTGTCCGACTTAAAATTGACAAATATTAACATTTTCTATTCTACATGGCCAAAAGATAATGAATGAGCCTAAAAATGATCCCTGTTTTGCAAAGAAATTGATTCAACACAGTAATATGTGCTATCCTAGGTGACGCACCATGGTTAATTTCAGCATTTTACGTCTGATTCCGTCCTAGCTATATGGTGTATTCAAAGTTTAAAAATTAACAACATGGTTTAAACAGTATATTTTGATTGATATAAGTGTTTTATAATGAAATGGAACATTTTTATAATTTAAGATGTTTCTAGAAAAATCCTGATGTACCCCTTTAAGAGCTCTGCTCGGTCTTAGGCAGTGCCTAAAATTCATATTATCTAACACCTCGTCTGCTTTCAGGATTGAATTTCACCAGGAATGGGGGCTGTTTCCTTTTCATTTGAGAATTTTATTGCGATAATTTTAAGGTGAAAAAATAGAAAAAGTTTTCAATGCTGAAATGTTATCAAAAAATGATTTAAATGTAAAATATTATTAATAATGCATAAATATGTTTTTTAGCACTACTGGCCTACGCAGTGGGACAGTCGATTTTTCATAGAACTCGACACAAACATTCCTCCCTATGTCTTGTTCATCTAAACTGAAAGTGAACTTCCGGCAAAATCAAAAATAAAAATAGAAAATGTTCAATACAATTCTGCTGTATCTTTTTTGAATGTATCACATTTAAGAACCATAGTGATCTTTTCCTGTAAGAGTAGAGTGGGATCTCCCTGTATCCTTCCTCTCTCTCTTGGACGTCTCTTAATGACCTATAATGAGTCGTTACCCAGCATTCATTTATACTTTATTATAATGTATATTTGCTTACCTAGGGTCACTTGAGTGCAGCTGTCGCACACGTATCTCTTTGATCTTGCTGTTTATTCACTAAGATGCATTTCCCAATTACAGCACAATTCCCAGTTCCCTACATGGTAACTAGTCGGAAAACACAACAGTGTTGCATAGCGCCTCAATTGTGATTTAAAAAGAAAGTTGGGGTTGAAATTGAGGGAGCCCAATTTAACATACCAAAATCAACCCACTGGTTTCACCTTCAAGCCCAACCAAGTTTGATAGAAAAAAACAACAGGAAATGAAATAAGAAGAACAAGTGTCCAGGCTATATGTTTTGATGTTTAATTGACAGAAATGTAGTACTGATACAGAGGAGAAACATATCTCGAGGGCTCGGCGCAAGACTATGGTAACTGCTTTTTTCATTTTTTTACAGGAGAAGGAAAAAACTGAATATCTTCCATAAAATTTGATCATTATAAAATTTCATTGAGATTTAAGTTAACAAAAAGATTCCTTTTTAATATATAATAAATAATTTCAAAAACATTTATTAATTTTCGAGTTATTTGAAAATATTTCACTTGCAATAGTCTTGCCACTGAAAACTGATATCGGCGAATGTATTTAAATTGGCAAGACTATGGTAAGTCAACCATAGTATTGCATGGTATTTTTAATCTTTTTTTTACTCAAAACACATTGCAAGACTATACCAAATTAAATACCAAACAAATGCTGAACACTTGTAATGTTGTTACCATGTTTTATTCAATATTCTATAAGAAATTATGATCTTTGAATAATGACCACGCTGGTAACTTCACTTTTTTTCAAACTTATCACAAACATAATTTTCATTTTACTTTCCAGGTTTTAGCATACTAAGATAATGACTACACATATAAACTTAATAAATATTCATATCATTAGATATATTTTTTATCATTATCTAGTTATTGTCTGTAATAGTGATGTAATTCTTTGGTGCGTTCAATTTTAGATGAACATTAGGATTATTATTGTTATATTTTTTTGGAAAAATAAACATTAATAAAATAGGATTAAGAAATTTCTTTCCGAGTGAAATATAGTATTACTGGTTAACCTCTACAATTGTATTTAACTTATATTGTGCTGAGCATGTCTCTAATCATTTTGTAAATCCATATCAGCCTGGACCCTACAATTGATAAACATTCTACTGTGCATTTCAGGGTACCTATGCGTCGAATATGAATCAAGATTTTTTTTTATTACTTTTTATATGTTTTTATACCTGATATGATCGAAAATAATGAAAACGGACGCTCCTGAATCTGTTTTCATTCTTCGAGTAGCTATCCTCTGAGCTTCGCATAATCAAAAATTCATTTTGAACACCACACCCCGTGTTTACATGTAATTTTATTGACAGCCGAAAACCAAAATGGCGATGGCGGAAGTTTCCATTTTTCTCTAAGGTAGGGAGACTTAAGAAATCAATTGACCAACATGGTGTAAATTACAAATTATAACCGCAGTATGACAAGATTGCAAACAGATCCAGGAGCGTCTATTTTCATTCTGTCTAACCATATCGGGTATAAAAACAAAGTAAGCAATAAAAAAAAATCTTGATTCATATTTGACGCACAGGCATCCTGAAATGCACAGTAGATTAAAATATCCAAAATCAAGTTCAATAATATAAGATCAATAACATCATTTTATCTCAGATAAAAATACTAGGTTATTTAATTTGTATATTTAAATTCTTCCAAGTTCTGTACAGGGCAATATTATTTATAAAATTTCAATAAATAGTAACATTTTTTACAACCAAATTATTTTAGTGACAACAGTTACTGATTTGACCAGTCCTAAAGCATCATAAAAATGAAACCGTTTTAAAAATAAATTCTATTTAGTTTACATTTGCCACACAATGTTCACATATTTATCAATATTATATTATCTTGTTCAAAACGGTGTTATTTCATGACAAATGTTTACGGAACTCTTAAATTATGTTAATGACAAAGATAAAGCATTACCGTACATTAATATTAAACTACCGGTAGTCAAAAATCGATACATTTATTTTCCACAAATACTTTTTAAAAAAGCTGGCAAGCTTCATAATATAAACAATATACATGCTCTCTTTCCATTAAATATTAATTAGAGAATAAATAGGTATTTAATAAGATGGCTTATGTACTCATTCATATTAATATTTAACATGAACATGCAAGTTCAATAATTTCATATCTCATTAGCCTCAACAAACACTAAATCTGCAACTATAATTTTGGCTAACTATGAATTATCATAGGGATCATTCTTTAAAAAAAAATGAAAATGATCAAACATAACAGTAGTTTACTTTTATTGTACATTGTCAATTTTTATTTTACGTCTGTTATTCATCATCCATTTCATTGGGCAAACGTAAAAATTGAATTGAAAGAATGTTGTTTAACGGCTCGTCAACACAGTATACCGGTATTCTTATTATCAAATAGTTTCCTATGGTTCTTTAACGTGCTCGGAGGACAGACCTATACACGGGACCACCCAGTTTACGCCCCTCTCGGACGGACAAGGCTAAGGGAAAGTGTCTTGCCCAAGAACACACCGACGAAACTCAGTGGCACCACAGATGATTGAACCCGAGCCTCCGGTTACAAATCTACCGCGCTACCGACTGCGCCACGCCAGAAAAAAAAGGATGATGGACACTTGAAATTATCCCATTTTACAAAGTGTCGATAGATCTATTTAATTACTTTGCTTTTGCAATTGGATTCCCATCTGTGCTCAGTCTCTTCAAAACTAGATCAGTAAATTTGGGCTTTGAGCGCTGTCTGTAAAACAAGTTCACAGAATAGACAGGACCCTTTTTTATTTTCATAACACACAGACGTCACATTTTTTTTGATTTGAATATTCGTCAATAAAATGTTTATTAATATCTCCAAGTCTCCAAAAGGTGTGAAAAATGTGCTCACGGTCCTCTTCAGAAATATTGTTCTTATATTTAAATTTGCATTTTTGACCTCAACCTTCCTTCATTAATTTTCCACTATGTGTTTTCCCAAAATACAGAGATTTGTAACTTCAGCCCGAGTTTCGATTTTGTTTTGAAATGTTTATTTTCCATTTTGTTGGATTTCTTTTCTTTCCCTACTCCTTTTACCTATGTCATTACCTACTTCCCGTTTCTTGAATGTCCCGGTTCGTTATGTGACTCAGACTGAACTGTATCAGTGCTACCACTCCCATGACTCTGCGACTCGGACTGAACCGTATCAGTGCTACCACCCCACTGACTATGCGACTCAGACTGAACTGTATCAGTGCTACCACCCCCTTGACTTTACGACTCCGACTGAACTGTATCGGTGCTACCACCCCTTTGACTTTGCGACTCACTCTGAACTGTATCTGAGCTACCACCCCACCGACTATGTGATCCGGACTGAACTGTATCTGTGCTACCACCCTCTTGACTATGCAACCTAGACTGAACTGTATCAGTGCTACCACAACCTTGACTTTGCGACTCAGAATGAACTGTATCAGTGCTACCAATCCCCTGACTATGCGACCCGGACTGAACTGTATCAGTGCTACCAACCCCCTGACTATGTGACCCGGACTGAACTGTGTCAGTGCGACCACCCCATTGACTTTGCGATTCAGACTGAATTATATTAGTGCTACCACAACCTTGACTTTGCGACTCAGACTGAACTGTATCAGTGCTACCACTCCCTTGACTTTGCGACTCAGACTGAACTGTATCTGGGCTACCACCCCACCGACTATGTGATCCGGACTGAACTATATCAGTGCTACCACAACCTTGACTTTGCGACTCAGACTAAACTGTATCAGTGCTACCACCCCCTTGACTTTGCGACTCAGACTGAATTGTATCTGGGCTACCACCCCACCGACTATGTGATCCCGACTGAACTGTATCAGTGCTACCACAACCTTGACTTTGCGACTCAGAATGAACTGTATCAGTGCTACCAATCCCCTGACTATGCGACCCGGACTGAACTGTATCAGTGCTACCAACCCCCTGACTATGTGACCCGGACTGAACTGTATCAGTGCGACCACCCCATTGACTTTGCGATTCAGACTGAACTATATCAGTGCTACCACAACCTTGACTTTGCGACTCAGACTGAACTGTATCAGTGCTACCACCCCCTTGACTTTGCGACTCAGACTGAACTGTATCTGGGCTACCACCCCACCGACTATGTGATCCGGACTGAACTATATCAGTGCTACCACAACCTTGACTTTGCGACTCAGACTGAACTGTATCAGTGCTACCACCCCCTTGACTTTGCGACTCAGACTGAATTGTATCTGGGCTACCACCCCACCGACTATGTGATCCGGACTGAACTGTATCTGTGCTACCACCCTCTTGACTATGCAACCTGGACTAAACTGTATCAGTGCTACCACAACCTTGACTTTGCGACTCAGAATAACTGTATCAGTGCTACCAACCCCCTGACTATGCGACCCGGACTGAACTGTATCAGTGCTACCAACCCACTGACTATGTGACCTGGACTGAACTGTATCATTGCTACCACCCCATTGACTTTGCGACTCAGACTGAACTGTATCAGTGCTACCACCCCACTGACTTTGCGATTCAGACTGAACTATATCAGTGCTACCACAACCTTGACTTTCCGACTCAGACTGAACTGGAACAGTGCTACCAATCCCCTGACTATGTGTCCTGGACTGGACTGTATCAGTGCTACCACAACCTTGACTTTGCGACTCAGACAGAACTGTATCAGTGCTACCAACCCCCTGGCTATGCGACCCGGACTGAACTGTATCAGTGCTACCACCCTCTTGACTATGCAACCCGACTGAACTGTATCAGTGCTACCAACCCCCTGACTATGTGACCTGGACTGAACTGTATCAGTGCTACCAGCCCATTGACTTTGCGATTCAGACTGAACCATATCAGTGCTACCACAACCTTGATTTTGCGACTCAGACTGAACTGGTTCAGTGCTACCAATCCCCTATGTGTCCTGGACTGGACTGTATCAGTGCTACCACAACCTTGACTTTGCGACTCAGACAGAACTGTATCAGTGCTACCTACGCCCTGACTATGCGACCCGGACTGAACTGTATCAGTGCTACCACCCTCTTGACTATGCGATCCGACTGAACTGTATCAACATTGGCAGAATTTTTACATCGATTGTCAATTAAACTATTTTAGAATGGTTAGGACTGGTCAAATCAAACAGACTATTTTCATCAGAAATAGAAACAGACAATGCAGATTCTTCATCAGCAGAAACTGACATAACAGTTACTTCTAGTTCATTTTTTTGGTTAATTGTTTATATATAATAAAATTTTCATTTTATATTGTATTGGGATTTACTGTAAGGCTTTCAAAAATGAAAACAATATACATACATTTTAATTTCAGTTCCTCTTTAAAAAAAATCTTATAAAATATCAAAAACTTGGTCAAAATCCAATTTTTTTATTTTTTTTTAGTTTTTTTTTTTTTATTTTAATTTTTTTTTTAAATAGGGACACTATATTTTGGCAAGAAAGTGTGTGTTTTTATACCTTTGGTTCCATTTTATATTATTTATTAAAAAACAACATTTATGATTTGTAAAACATTTTCATGCAATGCATTTTCCATGCAATACTATGCAGTTGCCATAGTCTTGCACAACACTTACGATACAGCTATTGTGTTTTTTCAAGTGCAATACTATTGTAAGTGTACATACAATAGTATTGCGTTAAAAAATATATCAAATTCAGTTACAATAGTATTGCATTTTCTAGAATTTTCAAATAAACCTTATGATATTTCTATAATATTTTGTCAGGTTATGTAAATGACTAAAGTACTTCCAAAAACCTGAAAAAGTCATTTTGACAAAAAGTGCAGTTACCATAGTCTGGCGCCGAGCCCTCGAATTCTGTTCTTCGAAATTGTTATTCTAAAAACACCTCAAAAGTGATGCTATAGTAAGGTATGTAGGAAAAGGGATGCTTTAGGTATCTGGAAAAGGGGATGCTATGGGGTCTGGAAAAGGGGGTGCTATAGGGGCGTGAACAAGGAAATTCAATTGGGATGTGAACAAGGGTTGCTATAGGGGCCTGGGAAAGGGGATGCTATATTGGTGTGGACAAGGGTATACTTAAGAACAGTTTTGGCATAGGGGTGCTAAAGGGACATGGGGAAAAGGGATGCTATAGTGGTATGAACCAGGAAATACTTTAGAAAGAGTTTTGACATGGGGGATGCTAAAGGGGCATGGGAAAGGGGATGCTATAGTGGTGGGAACAAGGGAATACTTTAGGAAGAATTTTGACATAGGGGATACTAAAGGGGCATGGGAAAGGGGATGCTATAGTGGTGGGAACAAGGGAATACTTTAGGAAGAATTTTGACATAGGGGATACTAAAGGGGCATGGGAAAGGGGATGCTATAGTGGTGGGAACAAGGGAATACTTTAGGAAGAATTTTGACATAGGGGATACTAAAGGGGCATGAGAAAGGGGATGCTATAGTGGTGGGAACAAGGGAATACTTTAGGAAGAGTTTTGACATAAGGGATGCTAAAGGGGCATGGGAAAGGGTATGCTATATAGTGCTGTGAACAAGGGAATACTTAAGAAGAATTTTGACATAGGGGATACTAAAGGGGCATGGGAAAGGGGATGCTATAGTGGTGGGAACAAGGGAATACTTTAGGAAGAATTTTGACATAGGGGATACTAAAGGGGCATGGGAAAGGGTATGCTATATAGTGCTGTGAACAAGGGAATACTTAAGAAGAATTTTGACATAGGGGATACTAAAGGGGCATGGGAAAGGGGATGCTATAGTGGTGAGAACAAGGGAATACTTTAGGAAGAATTTTGACATAGGGGATACTAAAGGGGCAAGGGAAAGGTTATGCTATATAGTGGTGTGAACAAGGGAATACTTAAGAAGAGCTTTGACATAAGGGATGCTAAACGGACATGGGAAAGGGGATGCTATAGTGGTATGAACCTGGAAATACTTTAGGAAGAGTTTTGACATAGGGGATGCTAAAGGGACATGAGAAAGGGGATGCTATATAGTGGTGTGAGCAAGGGAATACTTAAGAAGAGCTTTGGTATAGGGGTGCTAAAGGGGCATGGGAAAGGGGATGCTATAGTGATGTGAACAAGGGAATACTTTAGGAAGAGCTTTGACATGGGGGAAGCTAAAGGGGCATGGGAAAGTGGATGCTATAGTGATGAGAACAAGGGAATACTTTAGGAAGAGTTTTGACATAGGGGATGCTAAAGGGGCATGGGAAAGGGGTTGCTATAGTGGTGGGAACAAGGGAATACTTTAGGAAGAGTTTTGACATAGGGGATGCTAAAGGGGCATGGGAAAGGGGATGCTTCATTGGTGGGAACAAGGGAATACTTTTGAAAGAGCTTCGACATAGGGGATGCTAAAGGGGCAAGGGAAAGGGTATGCTATAGTGATGTGAACAAGGGAATACTTTAGGAAGAGTTTTGACATAGGGGATGCTAAAGGGGCATGGGAAAGGGGATGCTATAATGGTGAGAACAAGGGAATACTTTAGGAAGAGCTTTGGTATAGGGGTGCTAAAGAGGCATGGGAAAGGGGATGCTATAGTGATGTGAACAAGGGAATACTTTAAGAAGGGCTTTGACATAGTGGATGCTAAAGGGGCATGGGAAAGGGGATGCTATAGTGGTGAGAACAAGGGAATACTTGTCACAAAATGTCACGGGTAGAGCGTACTGGTCGTATATAGCTCTTGTATCGGTTACACCCAAAATCTATTGTTCGAGTTGAAACAATTTCACAATATTCATGATCTATTCATGTAACACGTAAAAGCGTGCACATTTTAAGTGGCCGCCAGAGAGGCCGTGTCATAAGTTTAGTTTTGTGCTAATGCATGTAAACGTATAGGTATATTTTCCTTAAACGGCAAAATTGTATAATGGGCCTCTCGTGTAGAGTCAATACTGTAGATTTAGCCACGTTTGTCACGGACTGAACGGGGGAAATAATGATTTGGGAGTAATGTTTGCTATAAAACCCATTGTCTTCTAGCTTTCGCCGGGATCATCGATAGTACTTTGTTGGAACAGAGATTGGACGGCAAAATTCATAGGCAACATGTGGTTAGTAATTTTATTAAACTTTTATCGTACATTTGTATTCAGTGGGCGGCGCCATCTTGTTTGGCGGTTACGACATCCGGTTAGCATTGATGTTTCTCAAACATAACTTTAGACTAGCATATGATTTTGAAGTTACTTTATTAGATGTAATTATTGTAATTGATCATTAATTGTAAAACAATATTAATTTGATAACAGTGGATAATAGGTGCATTAGTTAACGTTGGCGTATAACTCGGTGATTGTAATACACGATTGTTAACATTAGTTAACAATGAGATGAGTGACAAGAATAAATGCGTGCATGCATAACTCAGTGAGTGTAATATATGAGTAATTTGATCATGTTTATATTACATGTATTAGGGGCATTGATTAACAGCGACGTACATAGCGTAAACATGGCGTTGTAGAATATGTATACATTGCTACTCATCATTAGTACAGCTTACATATATTGATTGAATAATGATTTGTTTGGGTAATGGTAATTATGCAAGATTGTTATGTTTGTCAACCGACATCTAAAACGTATGTATAATTACAGCCTAAGCCATCCAGGATATAAGCCATCCAGGGTTGGAGTAAGCCATCTAGGTTTGGATATCCAGGAGTGGAGCTAAGCTTCCACGACTAACGTTACAAGCGGTGGAGACGGTCCCCGTACCTGCTCAGCCAGGTTTTACTAACGACAACCCCCGGGACACAAGGTGGGCCCGTTACCAGTCCTCACTGGAGGAATATCATTCACAATCTCAGTGGAGATTAACTATCATTGCATCGCGTCATCAACCCTTACAGAAGGCATTTGATGACAATCATCCATTGAATTCGCGCATCATCATCTTCATTAGCTCTCGCGCATCACAGTTATCGCGCTAGATCAACATTGTTATAGCTTTAACAACATTTTAGTGTCTTAGACATTCAGTATTTATAACAATACTAAGAACGTCTTAAACGTTCAGGAGAACATTCTTTTCATAGTTCATTTGTGTATTCGCTTGTTTTTTTTAGATAATTGTATATATATTAAACATATTTTAAAAGTTGCATTAAATTTATGTAAATGCATTCACCGTCATTGATTCTTTCCTGAGTTAGCCCATCCTGTGACAACTGGTTTTCAGAGTAGTGGGATTTTGGGCGACTACGGAGGGAAAGAATCAATAAGTGATCTTTATTATGATATACTAAATCTCTACTTATTATTTTAGAATTGTGTACCACCCTCTGATCCATCAAGGCGACTGTCGACGATCACGGCCACAGCTTGGAAGACAAGTCAAGACACGACAAGGGTAGGGTGAGTCCAAACTGTTGTTTTGTCCGTTCTTTCCTTGGCGCGAGGTCGCAGTGGTCTACACGAGTGGGTCTGAGGCACTTTTGCTCAATAATTTGGGTGTTTGTTTTTACCTCCCTTGATATACACATAGTATCCAATTAGGTTGGCGAACAAGACGTTCTACTCATGTTGTGACACTCGAGTATACTTATATTAATGGGAGAAGTAAATATACATGTACATGTTATACGCATTTCTATGATTGATTAAGGTTTATGTCCAATATCAAATTAAGATATTGTATGTAGTGTATATTTTTTGTGGAAGCTAGATACTATCTATACATAACCGTTAGTAGTTAGCGCTAGTACAAATGTGTATGTAACTTGTCCTATGATGATGCCCAGGTATTTACTGAGGACACAGTGACTTACCATTAGTAGTTAGTTGAGTAGAATTATTAGTGACGTGTGTATTGTAATTATTGTAGTGTGTAGTTCACAATGTCTATAACCATGACGTCCATAAAGGATCTTACGGAAATGGGTAAGGAGTTAGGGTATGCTGGAGAGGAGCTTAGAACCTTTGTTAAAGAAGAACAGGCTAGGGAAAGGGAATTTAGACTTAAGGAAAGAGAATTAGCAAAGCATGAAAGAGATGAGGAAAGTAGACTAGCTAAAGAGAAGCTAGATGCTGAGAAAGATAGGTTAGAATTCGAAAGTAGATTAGCGAAAGAGAAGCGAGATGAAGAAAGTAGACTAGCCACGGAGAGGTTAGAATTAGAAGGTAGATTAGCTAAAGAGAAGCGAGATGATGATAAAGAGAAGGTAGAATTAGAAAGTAGAATAGTAAGGGAGAAGCAAGAGTTAGAACATGAGAGGTTCGAAACAGATGGTAGACTAGCTAAGGCTAAGATGATAATGGAAAGGGAGCAAAAAGAGTTTGATCATAAGTTAGCTTTAGAGTTGGAAGCAGCTAAGACACATAGTAAGGAAAGTAAAACTGAAGGGAAAGACAGTTATTCCGGGAAGTTAAAAGGTTCGAAGTTACCATACTTTGATGCTGACAAAGATAACATGGACAGTTACTTGTTATGGTTCGAGCGTTATGCTGAGTTACAGGAATGGACCAAAGATAAGTGGGCAGTTCATTTAAGTGCGTTATTGAGAGGCAAGGCCTTAGATGTATTTTCTAGATTACCTAGTTTAGATGCTCTTGACTATGACAAGTTAAAGGATGCTCTTTTAAAGAGATTTGAGTTAACTGAAGAAGGTTTTAGAAAGCGGTTTAGAGCTTGTCTGCCTGAGAAAGGCGAGTCATTTATTCAGTTTATTAGTAGGTCTAGAAATTACTTAGATAGGTGGTTAGAGTTAGGGAAGGTAGCACAGACTTATCAGGGCCTCATAGATTTCTTGTTGCGGGACCAGCTATTCAATGTCTGTAGTAGAGATCTGTTCTTATTTCTTAAAGAAAGAAAACTAACTAGTGTAAATGAAATGGCAACTCAAGCAGATCAGTTTGCCGAGGCTAGAGGTGGAGCTCATAATGTAGTGTCGAAAGACAGAACTTTTAGAGATAGGCAAGGGGACGATCATAAACAGAAAGGCCAGAGTGGAAACTATA
The DNA here is from genome assembly GCA_037043455.1 of Cyrtodaria siliqua. Taxonomy (NCBI): domain Eukaryota; kingdom Metazoa; phylum Mollusca; class Bivalvia; order Adapedonta; family Hiatellidae; genus Cyrtodaria; species Cyrtodaria siliqua. Next base: position 52,134 of record JAWPHD010009811.1, on the reverse strand, counting down.
GAGGTGGAGGTAGTTCGATGGGTTCTAGAGGAGGTAGCAATAGTGGTAACATAGGTAGACCTTTTATTCGTTGTCGTCACTGTAATGGGAATCATGCTTCACATGAGTGTAGGAAAGCGATGAAAGTGTCTGCTGTCGTAGACAATTTTAGTGAAAATAGTAGAGTGGACAACAATGTAGGGAGTCAGAACCAAGGTTTTAACAACCCATGGAATTTCGGTAGAGGTAGAGGTGGTCAAAACCGAGGTAGAGGTAGAGGCAGAGGTAGTAATAGTCCGGTTATTAAAACCGAGAGTAGTAGCTGTTGTGTTAAAGCGGATGGTGTAATGACGAAGATCGGAACATGTCTCTTTCCGTATGCAAATCTTCCAACGGCAGATGGTAGAGTGAATGGCACGGACGTAATTGTAATGAGGGATACAGGTTGTACAGGTGTGGTAGTTAGGCGTAGTTTAGTTACGGATGACCAGTTGGTAGGTAAACAGTCACCGTGTATGTTGCTAAATAAGTCGGTAGAGCACGTGCCAATAGCGAGAATAGATGTAGATACACCTTTCTTTAAAGGGACTACAGAGGCACTATGTATGGATGACCCGATGTATGATTTAACGATAGGGAACATAGATGGTTCAGCACTTCCGGTAATGTCCGATTTTAGAAGTAGCATAAGTAATGCCGTAGAGACTAGAGCGCAGGTTCAGAAGCAAGCTCAGGCTTATAGAAAGTTAAAGGTTCCTGCAGCCGTAGGTGACATATCTAAAGCGGAGTTTATAGAAGCACAAACTCAAGACGAGTCATTAGGTCCTTGTAAAGTGAAGGCCAAGGATGGTGTAGTGAAGAAGTGTAAAGGGTCCGGAAGTTGTAAGTTTGTACATAAGAATAGGTTATTGTACAGAGAATTTGAAGATAGTGGTAGTAGACAGTTTCACCAATTAGTGGTACCTACCCAGTATAGAACGACAGTGCTTAAGGTAGCTCATGAGTCGATTATGGGAGGTCATTTAGGCGTAAAGAAAACGTCAGATAGAGTATTGGCAGAATTTTATTGGCCAGGCGTTAGTGGAGATGTAACTAGGTATTGTAGGTCCTGCGATGTATGCCAAAGGACAGTACCAAAAGGTCGAGTGACCAAAGTACATTTAGGTCAGATGCCACTGATAGATACACCATTTAAGAGGGTAGCCGTAGACATAGTTGGACCAATTTTTCCAGTGTCAGATAGGAAAAATAGGTACATTTTAACCATGGAAGACTATGCATCTAGGTATCCGGAGGCAGTAGCATTGCCATCAATTGAAACTGAGAGAGTAGCTGAGGCATTAGTTGATATGTTCAGTAGGCTAGGTGTACCAGAGGAAATGCTGACTGATTGTGGGTCACAGTTTACGTCAGAACTTATGGCTGAAGTAAGCAGGTTATTGTCTTTGCGTCAAATCATGACAACACCATATCACCCTATGTGTAACGGGTTAGTCGAACGATTTAACGGGACGTTAAAGCAAATGTTACGGCGTATGTGTACCGAGAGACCCAAAGATTGGGACAAGTATCTCCATGCTTTATTGTTTGCATTTAGAGAGGTTCCACAAGAGAGTTTAGGATTTTCTCCATTTGAGTTATTGTACGGTAGGTCAGTTAGAGGCCCCATGAGGATTCTTAGAGAGATGTGGGCAGGTGAAGTAGATAGTGATGAGGTTAAGACTACATATCAGTATGTTTTAGATCTGAAGGAGAAACTAGAGGAGACTTGTAAGATAGCTCAAAGTCAGTTAGTTAAGGCAAGTACCAAGTATAAACGGCAAGTCCCACTTTCAGACCGAGCTAAAGAGATGACCTCCTTCGAAACTTCGCAAGGACTTTTTAAGTTCAAGGTCATGCCCTTTGGTCTCGTAAACGCCCCAGCAACATTCTGTAGGTTAATGAGGAAAGTCCTGAAGGATTTGTCCAACACAGACAGTTTTGTAGATGACATCCTGGTGTTTACAACAACATTTGAAGACCATATTAAGGCTCTACGTAATCTGTTGGAACGGCTACGCCGGTTTAAACTGACTGCAAAACCTAGCAAGTGTCACATAGGTTACGCAGATATAGAGTGTCTGGGTCATGTTGTCGGGAGGGACCAGAAATTGAAACCCAACCCCGACAAGGTTAAGGCAATTCAGGAAGCACCAAGACCCGAGACAAAGAAACAAGTTAGGTCATTTTTAGGGTTAGCGGGTTTTTACAGGAAGTTTATTCCAAACTTTTCGGCTATAGCTGCACCTTTGTCAGACTTGACAAAGAAAGGTCAACCCAATAGGATAACTTGGGGGGAAAGCCAGGAGCGAGCTTTTGTCTCTTTAAAGGGGAGTCTGGTCAAAACCCCAATACTAAAATTACCTGAACTTGACCAGGAGTTTATCCTCAGAACGGATGATTCCGATATCGGGGTGGGTGCAGTCCTACTGCAAGAGCAAGATGGGTGTAGTCTCCCCGTGGCTTACGCAAGTCGGAAACTATTACCCCGGGAATGTAACTACTCTGTTATCGAAAGGGAGTGTCTTGCAGTAGTGTGGGGTGTCAGTAAATTCCACCGATATGTTTTTGGTAAGGAATTTGTCTTGGAGACTGACCACCAACCGTTAGCTTATATGAATAAAGCTAAGGTAGCTAACAGTAGGTTAATGAGGTGGGCACTGACTCTGCAGCCTTACCGGATGAAAATTAAAGCGATCCGAGGAAAGGACAATATTGGGGCAGACTATTTAAGTCGCCGCACATAATGACCGGTTTAATACAATAGTGTATTGCAGTGTATTGTACAATAGTAGTATATGTTACGACAGGGTAGTGTACAATTGTAGAATAGTGTTGAAATTGTAATTACATATTATAGTTAGGTTATAACTGCAGTGGTAATAGTTAACATGCTCAAGCGATTGAGCGATCAGCTTGTACGTTTTGTCGCTCGTTTGCTCAGAAGAATTAATAGTTTCTTAACGTGTAAATATTGATTATCATTTTGTTGAATTTTAAAAGTGTAGCACTTTCTTTAAGTGGGGAGATGTTGTCACAAAATGTCACGGGTAGAGCGTACTGGTCGTATATAGCTCTTGTATCGGTTACACCCAAAATCTATTGTTCGAGTTGAAACAATTTCACAATATTCATGATCTATTCATGTAACACGTAAAAGCGTGCACATTTTAAGTGGCCGCCAGAGAGGCCGTGTCATAAGTTTAGTTTTGTGCTAATGCATGTAAACGTATAGGTATATTTTCCTTAAACGGCAAAATTGTATAATGGGCCTCTCGTGTAGAGTCAATACTGTAGATTTAGCCACGTTTGTCACGGACTGAACGGGGGAAATAATGATTTGGGAGTAATGTTTGCTATAAAACCCATTGTCTTCTAGCTTTCGCCGGGATCATCGATAGTACTTTGTTGGAACAGAGATTGGACGGCAAAATTCATAGGCAACATGTGGTTAGTAATTTTATTAAACTTTTATCGTACATTTGTATTCAGTGGGCGGCGCCATCTTGTTTGGCGGTTACGACATCCGGTTAGCATTGATGTTTCTCAAACATAACTTTAGACTAGCATATGATTTTGAAGTTACTTTATTAGATGTAATTATTGTAATTGATCATTAATTGTAAAACAATATTAATTTGATAACAGTGGATAATAGGTGCATTAGTTAACGTTGGCGTATAACTCGGTGATTGTAATACACGATTGTTAACATTAGTTAACAATGAGATGAGTGACAAGAATAAATGCGTGCATGCATAACTCAGTGAGTGTAATATATGAGTAATTTGATCATGTTTATATTACATGTATTAGGGGCATTGATTAACAGCGACGTACATAGCGTATACATGGCGTTGTAGAATATGTATACATTGCTACTCATCATTAGTACAGCTTACATATATTGATTGAATAATGATTTGTTTGGGTAATGGTAATTATGCAAGATTGTTATGTTTGTCAACCGACATCTAAAACGTATGTATAATTACAGCCTAAGCCATCCAGGATATAAGCCATCCAGGGTTGGAGTAAGCCATCTAGGTTTGGATATCCAGGAGTGGAGCTAAGCTTCCACGACTAACGTTACAAGCGGTGGAGACGGTCCCCGTACCTGCTCAGCCAGGTTTTACTAACGACAACCCCCGGGACACAAGGTGGGCCCGTTACCAGTCCTCACTGGAGGAATATCATTCACAATCTCAGTGGAGATTAACTATCATTGCATCGCGTCATCAACTCTTACAGAAGGCATTTGATGACAATCATCCATTGAATTCGCGCATCATCATCTTCATGAGCTCTCGCGCATCACAGTTATCGCGCTAGATCAACATTGTTATAGCTTTAACAACATTTTAGTGTCTTAGACATTCAGTATTTATAACAATACTAAGAACGTCTTAAACGTTCAGGAGAACATTCTTTTCATAGTTCATTTGTGTATTCGCTTGTTTTTTTTAGATAATTGTATATATATTAAACATATTTTAAAAGTTGCATTAAATTTATGTAAATGCATTCACCGTCATTGATTCTTTCCTGAGTTAGCCCAACCACTAAGGTCATCCTGTGACAATACTTTAGGAAGAGTTTTGACATAGGGGATGCTAAAGGGGCATGGGAAAGGGGATGCTATAGTGGTGAGAACAAGGGAATACTTTAGGAAGAGTTTTGACATAGGGGATGCTAAAGGGGCATGGGAAAGGGGATGCTTTAGTGGTGGGAACAAGGGAATACTTTAAGAAGGGCTTTGACATAGGGGATGCTAAAGGGGCATGGGAAAGGGGATGCTATAGTGGTGAGAACAAGGGAATACTTTAGGAAGAGTTTTGACATAGGGGATGCTAAAGGGGCATGGGAAAGGGGATGCTATAGTGGTGAGAACAAGGGAATACTTTAGGAAGAGTTTTGACATAGGGGATGCTAAAGGGGCATGGGAAAGGGGATGCTTTAGTGGTGGGAACAAGGGAATACTTTAGGAAGAGCTTTGACATAGGGATGCTAAAGGGGCATGGGAAAGGGGATGCTATAGTGGTGGGAACAAGGGAATACTTTAGGAAGAGCTTTGACATAAGGGATGCTAAAGGGGCATGGGAAAGGGGATGCTTTAGTGGTGGGAACAAGGGAATACTTTAGGAAGAGCTTTAACATAAGGCATGCTAAAGGGGCATGGGAAAGGGGATGCTATAGTGGTGGGAACATGGGAATACTTTAGGAAGAGATTTGACATATGGGATGCTAAAGGGGCATGGGAAAGGGTTGCTTTAGTGGTGGGAACAAGGGAATACTTTAGAAAGAGCTTTGACATAGAGGATGCTAAAGGGGCATGGGAAAGGGGATGCTATAGTGATGTGAACAAGGGAATACTTTAGGAAGAGCTTTGACATAGAGGATGCTAAAGGGGCATGGGAAAGGGGATGCTTTAGTGGTGGGAACAAGGGAATACTTTAGGAAGAGCTTTGACATAGGGGATGCTAAAGGGGCATGTGAAAGGGGATGCTATAGTGATGTGAACAAGGGAATACTTTAAGAAGGGCTTTGACATAGGGGATGCTAAAGGGGCATGGGAAAGGGGATGCTATAGTGGTGAGAACAAGGGAATACTTTAGGAAGAGTTTTGACATAGGGGATGCTAAAGGGGCATGGGAAAGGGGATGCTATAGTGGTGAGAACAAGGGAATACTTTAGGAAGAGTTTTGACATAGGGGGTGCTAAAGGAGCATGGGAAAGGGGATGCTTTAGTGGTGGGAACAAGGGAATACTTTAGGAAGAGCTTTGACATAGGGATGCTAAAGGGGCATGGGAAAGGGGATGCTATAAGGGTGGGAACAAGGGAATACTTTAGAAAGAGCTTTGACATAAGGGATGCTAAAGGGGCATGGGAAAGGGGATGCTTTAGTGGTGGGAACAAGGGAATACTTTAGGAAGAGCTTTGACATAGGGGATGCTAAAGGGGCATGGGAAAGGGGATGCTTTAGTGGTGGGAACAAGGGAATACTTTAGGAAGAGCTTTGACATAGGGGATGCTAAAGGGGCATGGGAAAGGGGATGCTTTAGTGGTGGGAACAAGGGAATACTTTAGGAAGAGCTTTGACATAGAGGATGCTAAAGGGGCATGGGAAAGGGGATGCTTTAGTGGTGGGAACAAGGGAATACTTTAGGAAGAGCTTTGACATAGGGATGCTAAAGGGGCATGGGAAAGGGGATGCTTTAGTGGTGAGAACAAGGGAATACTTTAGGAAGAGTTTTGACATAGGGGATGCTAAAGGGGCATGGGAAAGGGGGTGCTATAGTGATGTGAACAAGGGAATACTTTAGGAAGAGCTTTGACATAGAGGATGCTAAAGGGGCATGGGAAAGGGGATGCTTTAGTGGTGGGAACAAGGGAATACTTTAGGAAGAGCTTTGACATAGGGATGCTAAAGGGGCATGGGAAAGGGGATGCTATAGTGGTGGGAACAAGGGAATACTTTAGGAAGAGCTTTGACATAAGGGATGCTAAAGGGGCATGGGAAAGGGGATGCTTTAGTGGTGGGAACAAGGGAATACTTTAGGAAGAGCTTTGACATAAGGGATGCTAAAGGGGCATGGGAAAGGGGATGCTATAGTGGTGGGAACAAGGGAATACTTTAGGAAGAGCTTTGACATAGGGGATGCTAAAGGGGCATGAGAAGGGGATGCTTTAGTGATGTGGACAAGGGAATACTTTAGGAAGAGCTTTGACATAGAGGATGCTAAAGGGGCATGGGAAGGGGATGCTATAGTGGTGTGGACAAGGGAATACTTTAGGAAGAGCTTTGACATAGGGGATGCTAAAGGGGCATGGGAAGGGAATGCTATAGTGGTGTGGACAAGGAAATACTTTAGGAAGAGCTTTGACATAGGGGATGCTAAAGGTGCATGGGAAGGGGATGCTATAGTGATGTGGACAAGGGAATACTTTAGGAAGAGCTTTGACATAGGGGATGCTAAAGGGGCATAGGAAGGGGATGCTATAGTGATGTGGACAAGGTAATACTTTAGGAAGAGCTTTGACATAGGGGATGCTAAAGGGGCATGGAAAGGGGATGCTTTAGTGGTGGGAACAAGGGAATACTTTAGGAAGAGCTTTGACATAGGGATGCTAAAGGGGCATGGGAAAGGGGATGCTATAAGGGTGGGAACAAGGGAATACTTTAGAAAGAGCTTTGACATAAGGGATGCTAAAGGGGCATGGGAAAGGGGATGCTTTAGTGGTGGGAACAAGGGAATACTTTAGGAAGAGCTTTGACATAGGGGATGCTAAAGGGGCATGGGAAAGGGGATGCTTTAGTGGTGGGAACAAGGGAATACTTTAGGAAGAGCTTTGACATAGGGGATGCTAAAGGGGCATGGGAAAGGGGATGCTTTAGTGGTGGGAACAAGGGAATACTTTAGGAAGAGCTTTGACATAGAGGATGCTAAAGGGGCATGGGAAAGGGGATGCTTTAGTGGTGGGAACAAGGGAATACTTTAGGAAGAGCTTTGACATAGGGATGCTAAAGGGGCATGGGAAAGGGGATGCTATAGTGGTGAGAACAAGGGAATACTTTAGGAAGAGCTTTGACATAAGGGATGCTAAAGGGGCATGGGAAAGGGGATGCTTTAGTGGTGGGAACAAGGGAATACTTTAGGAAGAGCTTTGACATAAGGGATGCTAAAGGGGCATGGGAAAGGGGATGCTATAGTGGTGGGAACAAGGGAATACTTTAGGAAGAGCTTTGACATAGGGGATGCTAAAGGGGCATGAGAAGGGGATGCTTTAGTGATGTGGACAAGGGAATACTTTAGGAAGAGCTTTGACATAGAGGATGCTAAAGGGGCATGGGAAGGGGATGCTATAGTGGTGTGGACAAGGGAATACTTTAGGAAGAGCTTTGACATAGGGGATGCTAAAGGGGCATGGGAAGGGAATGCTATAGTGGTGTGGACAAGGAAATACTTTAGGAAGAGCTTTGACATAGGGGATGCTAAAGGTGCATGGGAAGGGGATGCTATAGTGATGTGGACAAGGGAATACTTTAGGAAGAGCTTTGACATAGGGGATGCTAAAGGGGCATGGGAAGGGGATGCTATAGTGATGTGGACAAGGTAATACTTTAGGAAGAGCTTTGACATAGGGGATGCTAAAGGGGCATGGAAAGGGGATGCTATAGTGATGTGGACAAGGGAATACTTTAGGAAGAGCTTTGACATAGGGGATGCTAAAGGGGCATGGGAAGGGGATGCTATAGTGGTGTGAACCAAGGAATACTTTAGGAAGAGCTTTGACATAGGGGATGCTAAAGGGGCATGGGAAGGGGATGCTATAGTGGTGTGAACCAGGGAATACTTTAGGAAGAGCTTTGACATAGGGGATGTTAACGGGCATGGGAAGGGGATGCTATAATGGTATGAACAAGGTAGGAAGAGCTTTGACTTAGAGATGCTAAAGGGGCATGGGAAAGGGTATGCTATATAGTGGTGCAGACAAGGGAATACTTAAGAATAGCTTTGGCATAAGGGTGCTAAAGGGGCATGGGGAAGTTGATGCTATAGTGGTGTGAACCAGGGAATACTTTAGGAAGAGCTTTGACATAGAGGATGCTAAAGGGGCATGGGAAAGGGGATGCAATAGAAGTGTGGACAAGGTGATGCTATAGGGGTGTGGACAAAGGGGTGCTAAAGGGGGATGGATAGGGGATGCAATAGTAGTATTGTGGGTGAGGGGATGCTATAAGGCGTGGCTATAGGGGCAACAGAAAAAAGGATGCTGTAGGATCATTGACAAGTTGCTATAGTGGGGGTAACAGAAAAGGGATGCTATATGGGTGTGAACAAAGGATCACTATAGGGTGTGGGCATAGGGTAACATAATGGGGATGCTATATAGGTGTAAACAAGGGGTTGCTATTGGGTGTGGACATAGGGGTAACATAATGGGGATTCTATAGAGGTGTGAACAAGGGTTGCTATATTGTGTGGACATAGGGCACATAAAAAAGGGGATGCTAAAGGGATTTGGCTACACAAGAGGTATGGACACGGAGGCTTTAGCGGTATGGACAAGGGGGGAAAAGTAGGTCATGTTTGTTGACATCAGTTATGTTTGTTGACCTTCTCGTGCATAAATGGGAATATTGACATCAGAAATAACTGCACAATTTTGACAGAGTTTTAAAAAATGGGTTTCTTTTCTTTCTTTTTTTAAAAAAGAAGAAAAAAAAGGAAGGCATATATATAATTTATAATTATGTTTTTGTTTGTTTTCATAAAGGTGCATGTGTGCAAAAATAATATTTTTAAATATTTTAAATTTTAAATGGATAAATAGACATATTGTGTCAAATTATTATATTGAGGTCATTTAAATTTTACTTTTTAAAAAGAATTTTATAAATTATTTCAACATGATATTCTTAATCAGTATTAATTAAAAATTAAGATTTACAGGGATTCTGTTAAGTATATATTATTTCTCCCGATGATACCGATCACTAAAAAGCTTGCAAAATGACAAATTCATCTGTGTATTACCTAGATTTGGCAATGTGCAATAACACCTCTTTTTTTTTAAACTGAAAATATATTGAATTAGAATTCAGAAAGTTGTATTTTTACAATATACATCAACTTTGTCGGGTAATTCTGTGAAATATTCCCATACTAAAGTCACTTCTTTCTCCAGCATAAATAACAATATGAGAGTGTGTGCAGTTCAGGTGTGAACGATCCTTTGAATTTGCATGTTGATAACGTATAATAATGTTCTGAATATTAGAAATAAAAAGTTAAGTGTTTCAAATCGTTTATGTTATTAGAATAATAAAATAAAAAACAAATTAAAAATAAATAAACTGTTGATATCATTAAAGAGGTTCATAGTAATATATGCTTTATTCGCTTTAGAAGGGGAAGGTAAATTAGGTATAAGGTACCACGAAACTCTGTTAACCCGTAACCCGCTACATATATATAATGGAATGTTCTTTCTTTGAATTAAGACCATTCCATTTATGTGACAAAGGGGTGATTTAGGTGTGGGGGGATGACTGATCAGCAGCCTGACATTGTAAACCCTGATAAGCCTGTGAGTTACTTGCAGGCAGATCTGGGTTAACAGTGAATGCAAAGGCTATTATAGTCGTGCATAGCGGGTTAAGGGTAAGAAGCGGGAGTTATAAATGAGGTGCAAGGTACCACGAAACCATGTTAAATTCGCTACTCATTCATGCATGCAGATTCACAAGTTCACTCAGCAGCGTTGTGTACATTTACGAGGGGTGGACAGGGCACTGGAGGTAGGGTAGGGGAATGGGGGCGGGGACACATGGGGCGGTGGGGAGGAGATGAGGGGAGAGAAAGGAAAGGGGAAAAGAGAGAATATAAGAGAAATGTAATGGGGAAGATGAGAGAAAGGGAATGGAGAAAGGAGAAAATATAAGAGAATGGGTATAGGGAAGATAAGAGAAAGTAAATGGAGAAAAGAGAGAAGATAAGAGAAAGGGAATGAGGAAAATAAAGCAGAGAAAGGGAATGGGGAAAATAAGAGAAAGGAATGGGAGATGAGGAGTGGAGGTTGTGGAAGCGAGAGATTGTGGAAGCAAAGCTGAAAGAAAAGGAATGGTAGATTGGAAAAGGGATGGTGAAAAGTGAAAAGAGAATAATTATACGATATAGGGAGAGACTGGGTGGAAGAAAGGGATGGGTGGTAATGGTTAGATGGATGAAATAGAAGGAGTAGAAAAGAATAAAAATGGTTTGAAAATTAGAAGGCAGCTAGTTGTATTGGTATAGACATAAGTAAAATACGAGTGGAGATTTCCCTGTCCACCCCTTTATATAAAATCTCGTATTCATATTGTTTGCATGAAGCCAGAGTTGAAACAGTTCCACACAATAATGTTAAATATGCACAGTAACCTGGTTCCCCCCGTAGTGTCAAGTGATAACTAACAAACGGGAGACAGTAAGGTTTGGCTGGATAGTAGTGTACACATTTTAATTATATTATCATTTAACTTGATCCATTTTGTCGTTACATTTTGATTATTTCTAGTTATCCCAACTGTCTGCTTAATAATATATAGTAATAGAGACTGTCAGTCCGTGCAAGCGTTAGCGTGTGTGAGGTGCATGTGTCCGTGTGTGTGTCTAAAAATAGTAAAAAAAACACACTACATTTTTCCTATCTAACTTTTTCATATTTTCATATTTTTCGTCTAAGATGAATATCAAAAGTTTAAAATCAAGGTCACAGTTAGACATTAAAAATACCCATGCAGCTTTAAAATTTCTTCATCAAACTTTGCATACTTATGTACTTTCACATGGGTCACTTTCTGGTGCCTTTTGTTATCCCACAGGGGTCAATGTTTATGGTGCCTTTTTTTGCATGGGACACTTTCTGGTGTCTGTTGTTATCCCACAGGGGTCAATGTTTATGTTGCCTATTTTCATATGGGTCACTTTTTGGTGTTTGTTGTTATCCCACAGGGGTCAATGTTCCTAATGCCTGTTGGACATGATAAATTAATTGCTAGATAATCATACCCGCCCGCCCCCGTTTTTTTATGCTGCTCCGGCAATTTTTATTTCTTATATAAAAAAAAAAACTGTTTGAATTCTTAAATTAATATGTGCCTAAAAGTATGAAACACTATTAGAAATGTGTTTTCAATCTTGAAAGTACCAAGATGTTTGCCATGTGACGAGGAAATATTCCATTTGTGGTATAAAATAAAAAATAAAAAACAAAATTTCACCCACCGCCCTCATTTTTAAATAAATTTGGATGATAAACTAGCAATTAATTTATTATGGCCTTATCACACTTTTTTTTTTAGTAGCAAACCTAAAAACAAGAAACCCTGAGCTAAATATTATTTCGCAGCTAATTTCTATACAAGACACTAAATTTACTACAGTTAGTCTGTAAAGGGTTCGCTCACATTTTGTAAACATAAGGTTTTGTGGAAAAGGTTTACTCTGCCAGCACTACTTTATGTATTTGGTTTCATCTGCATAAGCTAATTTTGATTATTTCAGCACTATTCATTAATCACATTTACCGTTAAAAGGGTCATCAATGGTACAGCAGATAATAGATTATACTGCTGCTGGTGCTGATGATGACGGTACTACTGTCGATGGCTCTTTACAGCGTCTGCCTTATTTGTCTCTGCTTAACATTTTATCAATCTGTGTTAACACACTGCACCATAATTTACATGTCGCCAGTTGTCAATCATTTATCCATTTCAACCAATCAAACCAGAACGATACCTCCGACAAACAACAGCATGTGTATAAAGCATGTGCAACTATGTTATATAAACTATTGTCAGTATACTCCGACATCAACAATAGGGCGGAGATATCTAAGTACTGGCGACATGTCAATTAACTCTTGTGTCAATTAAATGTGTATATAATATTATCCAGTTGTTGCAATAAAATGGCTTGAAGTAAAGTGACAGTTGAAATTTATTTATTGATGTCGGGGGAAAAGTAGAACTTTGTAATACCTGAATAATTTTGCATGAGTCTTACAATATAATACTCAATACCTTTATCTGCTAATTTCTGATATGGCAGATTTATAAAAACTTGATATTAAAGGGGTTGATGCACTATTTTCAAATAAGGTTTATATTAAAGGGCTCTGAACAACTTGGAAAAAGCTGAAAGATTTATCAAAATGCCATGAAAATAAAAGGAGATATGACCTATTGAAAAGTTAAAAGAAAACATTAATGGAGGCTGCCATCTTAGAACGATGACGTCATCGCGCAATTTTACCATATATGGCATATTGACAAAATGTATTTTAAAGCAAAGAAAATCACTGCAAATGAAAAATAACCATACAATTTATACATTTTACATCTGTATATTTATTTTTAATCAATTTGCAGTGATTTTCTTTGCTTTAAAATGTATTTTGTCAATATGCCATATATGGTAAAATGGCGCGATGATGTCATCGTTCAAATATGGCCTCCTCCATTTATGTTCTTTGCAAATTTTCAATAGGTTATATCTCCTTTGTTTTTCAGCTATTTTCATGTTTCATGTTTTTCAGAGCCCTATTAAATAAATAGTGTTTGAAAATAGTGCATCAACCCCTTTAATAGATGTAATGATAGCATGCACTAGTTTATGTGTAATGGGCGACATACTTCTCACTTATATTTAGGGGACTTGGACAGAGATTAATAAACTTATTCAATATTCTTGTTTTATTTTGCATGATATTTGCCTTTAAAGCGACACACAGCATCCTCTTTGTTTTAAAGGAAGTTCGATCTTGTGGGAGACTTTACAAATGTTCATGCATCATTACAAAGCATATATCAACAGAAGTGCCTGTAGTTATGGTTGTCCTGGACCTCCTTCTGCTGAAATGAAATATTATGTTTTGAGAAATAATTAAACTTTGTGCAAACATTAGTTTTCATGTCGATTAAAATGTTTCAACTGCGATGAAGGATTACGTAAAACATTCAATCATTTTACTGTAAAACAATAACACAATATGTAAAATTGGAAGATTTTAGTTATTTGGGACTACGTGTATGTCACTTTCCAGAATTTTTTTCTTTTTTTCAAAAGATTCACATTGAATATTGTCTTTCTGATTGTAGAGATGATTTTTAGCTCTACTGATCAGAGATCAGCAGAGCTTATGCCGTGGTCGGCGTCCGTCGTCCGTCTGTCCGTAAACTTTTATTTGTAGCGACTTCTCCTCTGAAACTACTGGATGGATATTCATGAAACTTTACAGAAATGTTGCCCATAAAGTCTAGTTGATCCTAGCAAAAATTCATGTTGATGTGAAATCCAAGATGGCCGCCAAAGCTAAAAATAGAGTTTTAAAATACAAGTTTGTAGCGACTTCTTCTTGAAAACTATAAGTGATATTGATATGGGACTTTTTCTAAAATGATCAGCATGACATGATGTTGATCCTAGTCAAAAATCGTTTTGATTCAACGTTAAACATGGCTGCCAGCGGCCATCTTTGTTTACATAGAGTTATATAGTAAAAACTTGTAGCGACTACTTCTCTGAAACTACTTGGCAGATTGTCATGAAACTTTACAGGAATGTTGCTCTTAATGTCTAATTGATCCTAGAAATATTTCAGGTCGGCCGGAAATTCAAAATGGCCATCACAGCTAAAAATAGATTTTTAAAAAATAAGTTTGTAGCGACTACTACTTGAAAACTATAAGTGATATTGATATGGGACTTTTTCTAAAATGATCAGCATGACATGATGTTGATCCTAGTCAAAAATCGTTTTGATTCAACGTTAAACATGGCTGCCAGCGGCCATCTTTGTTTACATAGAGTTATATATTAAAAACTTGTAGCGACTACTTCTCTGAAACTACTTGGCGGATTGTCATGAAACTTTACAGGAATGTTGCTCTTGATGTCTAATTGATCCTAGCAAAATTTCAGGTCGGCCGGAAATTGCAAGATGGCCGCCACGGCAAAAAATAATTTTTCAAAAAACAAGTTTGTAGCGACTAATTCCTGAAATCAAAATCAATCAGTAGAGCTTCAAGGTCATTGACCTCTTGTTGTGTTTTGTGGTTGACTGTCGTCATTGAATGCTACTTTCCCTGTCCGATTTTTATATCTTTCTTTTTTATGATAAACATCAGTATGAGGTAGATGAGCATAACATCATCTAGTTTCCAGTCAAATTAATTTTTGATAGGAGTTATGGCACTTTGAATATTTTCACACAGAAATATTGTCTGCTATTTCTCCATAATCCCATAAATAGGTCATATTGTGCGCAAAAATTAAAAAAAATAATGTATTAATTAAAAATTAATGTAAATATATAAAGATAAAACTATTAAAAAATAAGGGATGAGCATCAGTATAAAGGGGATATGATTGTGTATATCATTGTCTCATTCCAATTCAATGATTTTTTGCTCCCCGAAATTTTTCGGCATATAGTCGCCACTTTGTCCTTCCTTCCATCCATCCCACTTTTGTCCAGAGCATAACTTCAAAACTACTGATGAGACTACAATGAAACTTCACACAATAATAGAGGGCAATTAGAGGAAGGGAAGCGTGCAAATCCCGTAACTCTGCCATCATTCAACTTGAGTTATTGCCTTTTGTGTTTTTTGTACTTGGAATTCTTGTCCGGAGCGTAACTTCAAAACTACTGATGGGACTGCCAATTGAAAACTGCTGGGTGGAACAAGGCCATATGATAAGTTGAGGATACATATCGGGGAGCATCCATCAGTTCTACCGACTTACTTGTTTGATGGAGTTACGACTCTTTAGACAATATTTTCGCAAAAAAAATATTGCAAGCGCTATTTCTTCATAATCCCTTGATGGATTTTCACCAAACTTTGTGAGAAGCATCAGAATCAAGTGTAGAAAATCTGGTTCTCGTTATATCTCCATAACTCATTGGATTTTCAGCAAACTTGTGAGAAGCATCAGTATATAATAGAGATGTGCATATCATCGTGGGGTTCCCATTTAATAATTTTTGATGGAGTTCTGGCCCCTTGAATAGTTTTTTCAGAAAATTCTTTTCCGAGCTGTTCTCCATAACTCCTATATGGATTATCACCAAACTTTGTGAGAAAAAATATCGGATGAAGTGGGTTACGCGTTTGTATTAATCACTTTCAGTGATAGTTCTAGTGATTATTATTAGACTTTCTTGTATATATTCTTTAGGGTCAAATATAATTGACAATAACTTTCTGTTCTTTCACTCATTTCCTTCAAGCACTTAACATTTGTTACAAGTAACACTGGATACAACTAATTTCTATGCTTAACTTGAACACTTTGGCTTAAAGGGAGTACATCATGATTTTTCTAGAAATATCTTAAATTATAAAAATGTTCCAATTCATGATAAAACACATATCCATCAAAATATGATGTTGGAACCATATTGTTAAGGTTTAAACTTCTAATACACCATATAGCTAGGACGGAATCGGGCATAAAATGCTGAAATTAACCCTGGTGCGTAACCTAGGATAGCATGTATTGCTGTACAGAATGAATTTCCTTGTAGCTAAGGGGTCATTTTTAGGATCATTCATTATGTTTAGGTGCTTTAAAATAAAAAATATCATTATCAATTTTAAGTCGGACCCCTAGACCCCTTTGAAAAGCCTGATGTACTCCCTTTAAAACAGGATAGTTTCTTCATTATCCATCCCATTAGTACCATCGTCTCACCGTTTGGTTGGGTGTAGGCTCTTCTTCTTTCTTTTCTTTATTTCCTTTTCTCTGTTTCTAAAATTATTTAGCCTAACCGCTGGCTTACCAATTCACACATATATTTGAATATCCAACCACCTTAGGATATTTGCATATTTATTTATCCAACGCCTAAGGATAGTTTCATCCTTATCCAACCAACTTGGGATATTTACATATTCATTTATCTTATGCCTAAGGATAGTTTCATCATTATCCAACCAACTTAGGATATTTACATAATGATATTCATTTATCCAATGCCTAAGGATAGTTTCATCCTTATCCAACCAACTTAGGATATTTACATAATGATATTCATTTATCCAATGCCTAAGGATAGTTTCATCCTTATCCAACCAACTTAGGATATTTACATAATGATATTCATTTATCCAATGCCTAAGGATAGTTTCATCATTATCCAACCAACTTAGGATATTTACATAATGATATTCATTTATCCAATGCCTAAGGATAGTTTCATCATTATCCAACCAACTTAGGATATTTACATAATGATATTCATTTATCCAATGCCTAAGGATAGTTTCAACATTATCCAACCAACTTAGGATATTTACGTATATTTATCCAACGCCTAAGGATAGTTTCATCCTTATCCAACCAACTTAGGGTAGGCGGTTGTGGAGGTGGGGTTCTCGGTTCAGGTTGAGGAGTGGCTCCCAGTTTGAGAGAAGATCTGGGGTCTTGAACGTTTGAGATCCAGGGTCTCACACAGATTGGTATTTTGAAATTTCCATAGCGCTGACAATATTTACACTCAAAGTGCACTGTAGGACACTCCATAAATACATTTCACTATTAATTGTCTCTTAAGTATGATAACCGGATTGTAAATTTGTGCAGCTGGGCCTTGGCCCAAACCTGAAACCAACAGACTACCGTTCCCATGCTCTACTTACTGACTGAGTAAATATTTTTTCTTCTGCTTATATGTTGTAAAGACAAGCTTGTTAGCAAGAATAAACCATACTATGTTGTATATGCATGCTGCTTGAAATAACTTGATTTTTTCTTAACAACGGCTTAACAAAGGCTTTTTGCCCTGTGTATATAGTGTTAAGACCACCTCAGTGGCAAGAAATTAACCATAATATGTTATATGTATTCTTCTTTGAATAAATTGGTTTCAGAAACTATTGTACCGATGCAATGTAATAATGTGTTTTACCATAATCGATTGTGTTTTACTGTAATCGGTTGTGTTTTACCGTAATCAATTGTGTCTTACTGTAATCGATTGTGTTTTACCCTAATCGATTGTGTTTTACCGTAATCAATTGTGTTTTACCGTAATCGATTGTGTTTTACCATAATCGATTGTGTTTTACCGTAATCGATTGTGTTTTACCATAATCAATTGTGTTTTACCGTAATCGATTGTGTTTTACCATAATCAATTGTGTTTTACTGTAATCGATTGTGTTTTACCATAATCGATTGTGTTTTACCATAATCAATTGTGTTTTACTGTAATCAATTGTGTTTTACCGTAATTGATTGTGTTTTACATCAGTCGATTATCAGGAACAATGTATCATTATAATTTGAAACTTTGTTTATATAAAAATGACTATGTATGTATGTAGCACTACTTGAAATAAATCACTGCAAAAAATTTGTTAATGAATCGAGTCAAGAAAAACTGGGGGATATTGTATATGCAGTATTCTTGAATATAACTGTGTAATCTTTTCAGGAACCAAACTTACCTCAAGACTTTGGTCCCTGGAGATTAGTTGGGAATTTCTGCTTTATAAATATAACTAACGTTTTCAGAAACAAAAAATTACTTCTAGACTTTAGTCACAAACAATTGCTGGAAATCTCTATTTCTTACCTCTAGATTTAAGTCCCATGGTGTTTGGTAATTTCTACTTTCTAAATGTAACTTTATAATTGTTTCAGAAACTTAATTTACCTCAAGTATTTGTCACACGGATGGTACGAGCGATTGGTTTGTGAATCCGTTGGTCGGTGAGGATGGACATGAAATGGAAATTTGGCTCATGATCGTGGCCAGTGTTCCAGCGTTTCTCATCTTTCTGCTGCTCTTCCTGGAGCTGCAGCTCACCCAGTAAGCACTGCATCAAACTTAGTTTTACAAGTTCTTACACTGCATTTGAGTTCATTTGTCAACTTGTCGTATGTTTTAGTTTTGTTTGATTGATTATTGGAAGAGTTAAGGTACCAACTTGAATGATTTAGGTATGCTTATTATAACAACATTGGTTAGTTGAAGAAAAAAATTGCTCACACAAAAAATGGGAGAGATTTTTAAAATGAACGGTAGATTATGGGAGTTAGGTTCTAAAATGAGAGACAAGTCTTTAAAATGGGACAAATGTCCTAAAATTGGGATACAGGTCTTAGAAATGGGAGAAAGGTTATAAAAATGGGAGCAGTGCCCTAAAATTGGGATACAAATCCTAGAAAAGAGAGAAAGATGATAAAACTGGGAGAAAGGTCATACACATGGGAGAAATGTTCTAAAATTGGGATACAGGTCTTAGAAATGGGAGAAAGATGCTAAAAATGGGAGAAAGGTCCTAAAAATTGGAGAATATACTACATGGGCTGGAGGTTCACATGTATGATGTATAAATCTATGGCTGTACTCGTTAGAGGCTAGTTTCTGTCCATGCCCAGTTTCTGTCATTCTCATTTAAAAAACGTTTTACACTGCAAATTACTTACGCGATGTCACTTATTGTCGGACGTCTATAGCTGAAGATTGGAAACAGGAAAAACAACCAAAAGGTAAATAAGCGGTACAAAAACAAAAGGAATTTCTCCGAAAAATGTGTTTACTTCCTTATATGGCGTTGAGGATGCGCACGCATACTGCCGCATAATAAACTGTTAAAAAATAACACTGTAATGACGTCATATTTTTATCACTCTTCAGTGGACGCAGTTAAAATATACTGTGATTATATAGTTTAACCAAAGATAAGCAACTCGTACAACCTGTATCTGTTTGATTTACACAGAGTTACCCATCTTGACAGTGCAAATTGTTGTCATAAATGCGTTACCAGGCGCATGCATTACCAGGCGCTTTGTTATAACAATCGGGGTGACTGATGGAACAATGCAAACATACCATTTTTACAATGAAATTGTTGTATAGACTTGCAAACAAGTTTCTAATTCATAAAGTTTACTGTATCTTGACCTAGTTGAAACTATCACTCGATAAAATACATGACGGAAACTGGGCTTGTAAACAAAATGATTTCTCAGTTTAAGTCTATTTAAAAAAAGGTCACGTGCCACTTCGATAATTTATATAAAACAAAATTCTTTTATCAAAATACCAGGAAAAAGGTAACCTAATAGAAAATAGAGTAAAAATTGTCAGGATACATAGATTTGTCTGAAAAATTAGTTTATGTTTACATAAGTGATGGGAAGTGGCCCCCGACGAGTACTGTATGTACTTAATTAAGAGGTAATTGAAAATTCCAAACACTAACTGATCACATAACATGTGGTGTAGGAGTGTAATAACACCATTCAATAATATCGATATTCCACTAGTGGTATAACATAACGTTAATGTGACGAAGTTATGTAATAAATAGAATCTAACATTCGTTCTCATTTATTATTGAATTTATAAAACTCGTTAGCAAAAATGATATAATGCTAGGCAAGAGCCTCGCATTATACCATTTTGCAAACTCGTTTAATAAATTCAATAATAAATGAGTACTCATGTAAGATCCTCTGTATATATATGAGCCGCAACACACGAAAACCTCCCTTCGGACATTTAGATGATAATGTCATAAAGTAAAAAATTATGACGTCGGCCAGTAATTCTTAATTACTAATCAAATTTCTCGTCACTCGTGTTTACCTAACTATTATATAATAGGGATATGCTTTTAATATAAATAGTTGATGCTATAGAAAATGGTAATTATTCATGTTTTTTGTTGTTAATTAATCAACAACGTCCTCCACAACAACGACGTCAACATCAAAATTAATGGCGAGTTCAATCTTCAATTTTCAAATTGAGATAAAATCATTTTTAATTAAGATATCAACATCAAATAAAGAGATTTATAAAGAGAAAATCACCGTGTTTCATAAACATCAAAAAACATAAAATGTCAAAATTTTGTCTGAAGGGTCGTTTTCGCGTGTTTCGGCTCATATATTAAAGTCACAATGATATTGGATTAATAAACTGAAGCTCGATAACTGCTTTAAGACTGCCATGTGTTCCTTTAATGTACAAAGCTCTTTTTCAGGATGTTGCTTCACAAAAAAGAGTTCAAACTAAAGAAGGGTTCTGGCTTCCACCTGGACCAGTTCATTCTGGGCATTACATACTTTTATCTGTTCTCTGTTTGGGTTGCCATGGATGTGTCCAGCCACCGTGAGATCTGTGGCGCACGTGTCGGCCCTCAGTGTGATGAGTCGCACGCACGCGCCTGGTGAAAAGCCAAAGTTACTGGAAGTCAAGGAACAGAGGGTTACCAATATTGTCATGAGTTTGCTCATAGGTATGGTTTGTTGGTATTGGACTGGATTAAATGTAAAAGATTATAGTCTTATTGAGTCGGTTATTTAAACATCGAGATGGGCATAGTCCATTGAGGCGTTTAAACCAACCAATGAGATGAGACCATACTCTGTTTGTTTTGTAGCATGTCCATTTCATCTGGCTGCCATACTCTGACTTCCACGATAATTTGTTTGTTAGAGTACACCAGTCATTCTGTCCAGTGTTATTTTTGATTAAATGATTTACAGCTTTGCAAATACAACGAAAATGTCAGCGACCAAGCTACAAGAAAATGTTAATATAGTCATTTAGCTCTGCAGTGTCTAAGAAAATATTTATACATATTGATTACCTCTGACTATACATTCTGTTCAAAAGCAGAAAAAACTTTTTCTCTTTTATTATGCTCCAGCCAAAAATTGGCGGCCTATACTGTTTTGGCCTTGGCCATCTGTCAGTCCTTTGTTTTACATGGTTGTACAAAAAAATTCCGTCATATTTCTGATCACTAGCGACCCAAGGTCAAGGTCAGACACTTGGAAGTTTTGTGTTTAGATCTGCTTTCAGAAAAATGTTAAAGTTATATTTTTCCTCATATTCTCAAAATGCTCTCCGGAATTACTTTCAGATTTTATTTGTTGGTTACTAAGGGTGTACAAAAAATTCCGTCATCCGCTTTCAGCATGTTAAAGTTATATTTTTGCTAATAATAATCACATGCCAGCTTTCTCAGGTATTACTTTCAAATTTTATTTGTTGATTACTATGGTAGTACACAAACATTCTGTCATATATCCTATCACCTGTGACCACGGGGTCAAGGTCACACTTTGAATTTTACCTAGAATTTTTGCATTTATATATAGGTCATCATTCAGTAAAATGTTAGTTTATATGTTATATATATACTTTTTTTCAAGAAATCGTTCTTTATTTACTTAAATATTTGTTTTATTTGTTTTAATGATCTAAATTGAAAACCTGTATTCTTTTGTACTTCAGGAATCTCCTTATTTGGGGGCCCTGTGTTGACAGTGGTACCAATGGCTGTGCTGTTTGGGGTTTTCCTGTATTTGGGTGTATCTGCAATAAATGGTGTGCAACTGTATAAAAGAATCAAGCTTCTGTTTATGCCTGTGAAACATCACCCAGGCAAGAGCTATGTTCGACGGGTGAGTTCTCAAAATCGTACCTTTCACAAACAAGAATAGATTTTTAAGGTTTGAACTATTAAGAATGACAGATTCGTTATTGACCCTTAATGTCCTTGTTTATCTTAAATAGAAGAAAAAAAAGCAGTGCCTTATGTGGGATTCAGTGCAATAGTTCGTGATTTATATTTAGAAACTCCAAATTCACTGTTTATATGCATTATATGTGACCCCTCAAATTGTTTGTTTTTTTATACGCCCATTATATATATTTATAATGTCGCATCATTGTCCGTCTGTCTGTCTGTCTGCTAACTTTTACCTGACAATTGATTGTGGCTAAAAACTTTTAAAGTATAAGGTCTATAACAACGAAACTTTGTACACATGTTCAGCATGATGCAGTAAATACATCTGATAAAGGCCATAACTCTCTGATTCATAGTTTTTGAATTATTTCCCGTTGAAAAAGGTTTAACCTGGAACTTAACCTTGCCTTTTACAAGTGATTGTGGCTAATAACTTCTAAAGTATTAGGTGTACAACAATGAAACTTTGTACACGTCGTCAACATGATGCAATGAATACATCCCATAAAGGCCCATAACTCTCTGATTTATAATTTTTGAATTATTTCCGTTGAAAAACGTTTAACCTGGAACTTCTGAGACTAGAAGTATTCCAAATGACAATTGTGTATAAAATGTAGGTCATACTGTGACATCTCTCTAGAAAACTCATGATGGCATAGTGCGAGAAAAATATTTGAAATTTTTTCGCTACGCTTTCACGTTTTAAATCCACTTTTTCTTCCTTAGCATAAAACGAAAACACGTATTCTAAGATTACATTTGCCATTTTGCAGGTGAGAACCTTCAAGATGCATACCTTCACCATTATACAAATCATCCTGGTGGTTATTCTGTGGATTGTGAAGAATACAATGGCTGCCATTGCGTTTCCTCTCCTCGTATTTTGCATGGTGCCGTTGAGACTCAGGATCTTGCCAAAGTTATTTACTCATGAAGAACTTGAAGTGGTGAGTTTTGTACGTTTATACTTCGAGGATTTACTCATACATTTAGTTCCAGAGTGTTTAATTTTCAGAAATATCAGTTTGGTGTCAATTCTTCTTTGTTTGTTTGTATGTTGTTTTACGTCATTTTCAACACGTAAGGTTATATATGACGGTCGATTTTTGTGGTGGAGGCAGACCACCCACTTTTCCTGGGTAGAACCAGTACTGTACACATCCTGCCGTCTGTAAGAATCGACACTTCCTCACTTACAGTCAATTCTTCATCAATATGAGTGTTAAATCTGATTTGGGCTTTCCCAGTTGCAAATTATTTAAAACCTTCATACATAAAATGTATGCAAGTAATGTTAAATTTGGTTTAAGGCATTATATTATGTGTTACAACCAAATGGCATCATCATATTTCTTACACAATGTCATAGTGTAAAAAGTAATTTGACAACACTGAAGTGAAGTTTTTTTAGCTTCGTATCCCAGAGGTCGAAATTAGCACTAGCCCGAAGGTGAAAAACTAGTAAGTTGAATTTGGGCTAGTAAAAATCTAGAATTTTTATAAAAAAAATTGAAAATTATAATAGCCCAACTGATTGTATAATAATTCGGGCTAGTGAACAAATTGACTGGATAGTATCCTATCAGTTTGTCCGACTCATTACTAAAGTTGATAATACATCACTCATGTCAATAATATATCACACATGTAAAAGCATCTCCGTTGCTGAATGGTTAATGACGTTGTGTTGTAAACCTTCGCCTCTCACCGCTCCAGGTTTGAATCCCACTGGGAGCTCGACTTGTATGTAAGGAAGTGTCGATTCTTACGGATGGCAGTACTGGTTATACCCAGGAAAAGTGGGTGGTCTGCCTCCACCACAAAAAATCGACCGTCATATTTGTACATGTGTTAAAAATGACGTAAAACACCATACAAACAAACAAACAAAACATCACTCATGGAAGGTCCTCTGTATCTGACATTGCTAAAGGTTTGTCTCACAGGTAAAAATATAGAGTTTAATTCCCGAGTGAGAAAGATTCTTGCGATATAGAAACGAGTGCTTTTTCGCATGAGTGAGAAAGATTCTTGCGATATAGAAACGAGTGCTATTTCGCACGAGTTTCTATATCGCAAGAATATTTCTCACGAGTGAATTATTTTCCGTATCACGACAAAAATGTTAATTAAACTATATAATATATACTCTGTGATGAATTTCTTTCCAATCGTCTTTTGACACAAGTATTCCTTCTTCTGTCACTCCTTTGGCGACAGCGCGGAGTAATATCATGACGTCAATTCAAGACGTAATATTGTGATGTCTATCGTTAAGGTCATGAGGAAGATGAAGATCCAGATTTCTACCAGCTCGCTCATATGCCTATATAGAATATCCAAATTGTTGTCAACTTGCTCATGTACATATACAGAGTATGCAGATTTTTACCAACTCGCTCACAGAAAACATCAACAGTGTTCTGTCAACATACTCGTATCATGTGCCTATACAGAGATTATAGATTTCTGTTGATGTGCTCATATACATTTCTGTCAAATTGCTCATATGCCTATGCTGAAAATCCAGTTTTCTACCAACGTGCTCGACATACGCCCATACAGAAAATCCTGTTTTCTACCAAAGTGCTCGACATACACCCATACAGAAAATCCTGTTTTCTACCAAAGTGCTCGACACATGACCATACAGAAAATCCTGTTTTCTACCAAAGTGCTCGACATACGCCCATACAGAAAATACAGTTTTCTACCAATGTGCTCGACATACGCCCATACAGAAAATACAGTTTTCTACCAACGTGCTCAAACAGAATCAATGTGCCTTTGTACTTTATTGTTATAACAAGTACTAGGAATACTTCTGACCATGACTGCAAATATTTACGATGGATGTCTAAAGACGGTGTTATTTAAGACAAGGTAAAACAAATCTTAACTAGTCATAAATGTAACCTGGGTAACAAAGTGTTCTTTTCTTTGTTAAAGGATTAAGGGTATATTGTGTATACTCGTCTGTATTTTGTTGCACATTACATTTATTTTGTTTTATGTAGTACAGAATTAGTTAAATAGAAAATAATTAACTGATTCGTTTGATTATTAGGAATTCTTTCATGAGATAGGAGCAGTGATGAGCAGATGCGAAGGCTCCCATCGAGTGAAAGAATTGCCTCAAAACAGTTTAACCATCTTTTGAATCCATTATATATTGTTTATTTTTTACTAAGACTAGTTGGACTAAATTGTGTACATTTTATGATTCTTTAAATTGATCATTAGTTAATTTCTTGCAGTATTAGTTAAAAATTCTTCTTTAACAGGTGTAATTATGAATATTTTTTATACAGAAAATCAAAAGAAATATGTTTAAGGTATTTTTTTGTAGACAGCTCAGTTAACGCTAGACTGATCTACCTTTAGTTAACTACTAAATTGAGGAGTGTTGAAATACACCTGTTGAATATATCAGCTAGCACTAGCATCAATAGCAGCCATTTTGGAAGGTTAACAGATGGGTTTTTCGAAAAGAATTGCCGTTAATTGTACACATTTTGACACAAATAAATTACGTCTCGATTACTTTGGAGCATGAAGGGTTATAGGTGATATATTTAAATCCAGGGAACGAATTCCAGCGACATGTTTGGAATACTCAACTTAGCGTTTCATATGCAAAGTAACTACCGGTACAGTTATTATTATTCTCATATCCAGGCTCCGGAAGTCTTAATTATGGTGTTTGTCTTTATACTATGTTGTTTTGTTGAATTTGTTGCTGTACTTTATTGTGGATCACGAATATGTATGCTCACAACAAATCCGTGCATATTTTGACCATGGTGACCATGGTAATATATATAGATTTGTTAAATGGTTGTTATGGTATAGAATTCCATGGGTGTTGAGGTTAAATAATAGTGTACTTTTGGTAAAAGTTAAATTAAAAAAAAAAAAATTAAAAAAAAAAGAAATTGTTATTAGAACTTTACAACCTACACTCTTTTGTATGGAGGGCTGGCGTGGCGCAGTCGGTAGCGCGGCGGATTTGTAACCGGAGGCCCCGGGTTCAATCCTCCGTGGTGCCACTGAGTTCCGTCGGTGTGTTCTTGGGCAAGACACTTTCCCTCAGCCTCGTCCGTCGGATGGGGACGTAAACCGGGCGGTCCCGTGTATCGGTCTATCCTCCGAGCACGTAAAAGAACCATCGGAATCTATTCGATAATAAGAGTAGGGCAGGTTCCCGGATTCCTATGTATCCTTCCCCTCTCTCTGGGGCGGCTCTAAATAACCTATACTGTGTTGATGAGCCGTTAAACAACATTCAATTCAATTACTCTTTTGTATGTCATAAAACTGACCTTGAAGCATGCTGACTTCTGTCGGAGCTTGTTGTTTATCTGTTTTTTTCACAATATTGTTAATAACTTGGCGCTAGAGCTGAAGGCTTCACCTACCTGTTTCTGTTGTATCGGTTAATGTCATGTTTTGCTCATCATTATTCCCCATTCCAACCTGATATGACCTTAGCTGTTACAGAAATTAACCCTCCAAATAACGTTAAAATTACACTATAAGACATCTGTCACGGTTCATAGATATCTAACAGGTGGAATGATGTTGCATTGTCCGGCCAGGTCACGGTTCATAGATATCTAACAGGTGGAATGATGTTGCATTGTCCGGCCATCTGTCACGGTTCATAGATATCTAACAGGTGGAATGATGTTGCATTGTCCGGCCAGGTCAAGGTTCATAGATATCTAACAGGTGGAATGATGTTGCATTGTCCGGCCAGGTCACGGTTCATAGATATCTAACAGGTGGAATGATGTTGCATTGTCCGGCCAGGTCACGGTTCATAGATATCTAACAGGTGGAATGATGTTGCATTGTCCGGCCATCTGTCACGGTTCATAGATATCTAACAGGTGGAATGATGTTGCATTGTCCGGCCATCTGTCACGGTTCATAGATATCTAACAGGTGGAATGATGTTGCATTGTCCGGCCAGGTCACGGTTCATAGATATCTAACAGGTGGAATGATGTTGCATTGTCCGGCCATCTGTCACGGTTCATAGATATCTAACAGGTGGAATGATGTTGCATTGTCCGGCCAGGTCACGGTTCATAGATATCTAACAGGTGGAATGATGTTGCATTGTCCGGCCATCTGTCACGGTTCATAGATATCTAACAGGTGGAATGATGTTGCATTGTCCGGCCATCTGTCACGGTTCATAGATATCTAACAGGTGGAATGATGTTGCATTGTCCGGCCATCTGTCACGGTTCATAGATATCTAACAGGTGGAATGATGTTGCATTGTCCGGCCATCTGTCACGGTTCATAGATATCTAACAGGTGGAATGATGTTGCATTGTCCGGCCAGGTCACGGTTCATAGATATCTAACAGGTGGAATGATGTTGCATTGTCCGGCCATCTGTCACGGTTCATAGATATCTAACAGGTGGAATGATGTTGCATTGTCCGGCCAGGTCACGGTTCATAGATATCTAACAGGTGGAATGATGTTGCATTGTCCGGCCATCTGTCACGGTTCATAGATATCTAACAGGTGGAATGATGTTGCATTGTCCAGCCAGGTCACGTATTATAGATATCTAACAGGTGGAATGATGTTGCATTGTCCGGCCAGGTCACGGTTCATAGATATCTAACAGGTGGAATGATGTTGCATTGTCCGGCCATCTGTCACGGTTCATAGATATCTAACAGGTGGAATGATGTTGCATTGTCCGGCCATCTGTCACGGTTCATAGATATCTAACAGGTGGAATGATGTTGCATTGTCCAGCCAGGTCACGTATTATAGATATCTAACAGGTGGAATGATGTTGCATTGTCCGGCCAGGTCACGGTTCATAGATATCTAACAGGTGGAATGATGTTGCATTGTCCGGCCATCTGTCACGGTTCATAGATATCTAACAGGTGGAATGATGTTGCATTGTCCGGCCATCTGTCACGGTTCATAGATATCTAACAGGTGGAATGATGTTGCATTGTCCGGCCATCTGTCACGGTTCATAGATATCTAACAGGTGGAATGATGTTGCATTGTCCGGCCATCTGTCACGGTTCATAGATATCTAACAGGTGGAATGATGTTGCATTGTCCGGCCATCTGTCACGGTTCATAGATATCTAACAGGTGGAATGATGTTGCATTGTCCGGCCATCTGTCACGGTTCATAGATATCTAACAGGTGGAATGATGTTGCATTGTCCGGCCATCTGTCACGGTTCATAGATATCTAACAGGTGGAATGATGTTGCATTGTCTGGCCATCTGTCACGGTTCATAGATATCTAACAGGTGGAATGATGTTGCATTGTCCGGCCATCTGTCACGGTTCATAGATATCTAACAGGTGGAATGATGTTGCATTGTCCGGCCAGGTCACGGTTCATAGATATCTAACAGGTGGAATGATGTTGCATTGTCCGGCCAGGTCACGGTTCATAGATATCTAACAGGTAGAATGATGTTGCATTGTCCGGCCAGGTCACGGTTCATAGATATCTAACAGGTGGAATGATGTTGCATTGTCCGGCCATCTGTCACGGTTCATAGATATCTAACAGGTGGAATGATGTTGCATTGTCCGGCCATCTGTCACGGTTCATAGATATCTAACAGGTGGAATGATGTTGCATTGTCCGGCCATCTGTCACGGTTCATAGATATCTAACAGGTGGAATGATGTTGCATTGTCCGGCCATCTGTCACGGTTCATAGATATCTAACAGGTGGAATGATGTTGCATTGTCTGGCCATCTGTCACGGTTCATAGATATCTAACAGGTGGAATGATGTTGCATTGTCCGGCCATCTGTCACGGTTCATAGATATCTAACAGGTGGAATGATGTTGCATTGTCCGGCCAGGTCACGGTTCATAGATATCTAACAGGTGGAATGATGTTGCATTGTCCGGCCATCTGTCACGGTTCATAGATATCTAACAGGTGGAATGATGTTGCATTGTCCGGCCATCTGTCACGGTTCATAGATATCTAACAGGTGGAATGATGTTGCATTGTCCGGCCATCTGTCACGGTTCATAGATATCTAACAGGTGGAATGATGTTGCATTGTCCGGCCATCTGTCACGGTTCATAGATATCTAACAGGTGGAATGATGTTGCATTGTCCGGCCATCTGTCACGGTTCATAGATATCTAACAGGTGGAATGATGTTGCATTGTCTGGCCATCTGTCACGGTTCATAGATATCTAACAGGTGGAATGATGTTGCATTGTCCGGCCATCTGTCACGGTTCATAGATATCTAACAGGTGGAATGATGTTGCATTGTCCGGCCAGGTCACGGTTCATAGATATCTAACAGGTAGAATGATGTTGCATTGTCCGGCCAGGTCACGGTTCATAGATATCTAACAGGTGGAATGATGTTGCATTGTCCGGCCATCTGTCACGGTTCATAGATATCTAACAGGTGGAATGATGTTGCATTGTCCGGCCATCTGTCACGGTTCATAGATATCTAACAGGTGGAATGGTGTTGCATTGTCCGGCCATCTGTCACGGTTCATAGATATCTAACAGGTGGAATGATGTTGCATTGTCCGGCCAGTTAGCTCAATCGGTAGAGCATCGGAACGGTAGTCCGAAAATCTGGCTGCACATTTTTCTAGCCCTGTGACATATCAAAACCTCTTTACAGGTGTTCAGGTCATGTAATAATGTACATGTATATGTGTCTATTAAAAGTAAAGGATTATTCATGGATTCTAAAAACAACAGTGATCAAATATGCGTGAAAGGAATTTTGAGTTGGTAACTGTTAATTCGACACTCCAGTTTTGGGGTAAGGCTGGTATATAAATACTTTGTTGTCAGTAGGTTTAGAAACGATGTACATATTTTGTAAACTTCGGCTGTTGTTGGCGCGATAGCTACTTTAAAGGGTTGAAACATTTCGTTCATTCATTTATTCATTCATTCATTCATTTGATAGTTGACATCAGGAAAGTTCTGCTATTTCCAATTTTGAGCATACATGTTGATTTGATATATTTTATTTTTCTAATATTTTCCATTTCACATTGTTGTACAAAGCATTTCAAAGGATTAGGACTGAGTGGATTAGGACTGAGTGGATTAGGACTGAGTGGATTAGGACTGAGTGATTAGGACTGAGTGGATTAGGACTGAGTGGATTAGGACTGAGTGAAAACTTTTATGAAAGTTCTCTTCATGTTAAAGGGAGTACATCAGGCTTTTCAAAGGGGTCTAGGGGTCCAACTTAAAATTGACAAATAATAATATTTTCTATTTTAAGGCGCCTAAACATAATGAATGATCCTTAAAATGACCCCTTAGTTATAAGGAAATTCATTCTGTACAGTAATACGTGCTATCCTAGGTTACGCACCAGGGTTAATTTCAGCATTTTATGCCCGATTCCGTCCTAGCTATATGGTGTATTCGAAGTTTAAACCTTAACAATATGGTTCGAACATCATATTTTGATGGATATAAGCGTTTTATCATGAATTGGAACATTTTTATAATTTAAGATATTTCTAGAAAAATCCTGATGTACTCCCTGAATACATCAGAGCATTTTACACTGAAATACACGTTAATACATAAAAACCGAGGTTTGAGGGTTTTGATGGGAGTTTTCCTCAGGAATAAGAAGTAAATGACTCGGTAGCTCAGTTGATAAGGCCTTGCCCTTCAGTAAATGACTCTGTAGCTCAGTTGATAAGGCCTTGCCCTTCAGTAAATGACTCGGTAGCTCAGTTGATAAGGCCTTGCCCTTCAGTAAATGACTCGGTAGCTCAGTTGATAAGGCCTTGCCCTTCAGTAAATGACTCGGTAGCTCAGTTGATAAGGCCTTGCCCTTCAGTAAATGACTCGGTAGCTCAGTTGATAAGGCCTTGCCCTTCAGTAAATGACTCGGTAGCTCAGTTGATAAGGCCTTGCCCTTCAGTAAATGACTCGGTAGCTCAGTTGATAAGGCCTTGCCCTTCAGAGCATTACAAACTGTCACATTTGATCTTAAAACATTTCCATCTTCCAAGTTCTAAAGCGATATAGTGGCTCAAGCATTTGTGTATACCGTACAAGTGTTTGTGTATACCGTACAAGTGTTTGTGTATACCGTACAAGTGTTTGTGTATACCGTACAAGTGTTTGTGTATACCGTACAAGTGTTTGTGTATACCGTACAACTGTTTGTGTATACCGTACAAGTGTTTGTGTATACCGTACAAGTGTTTGTGTATACCGTACAAGTGTTTGTGTATACCGTACAACTGTTTGTGTATACCGTACAAGTGTTTGTGTATACCGTACAAGTGTTTGTGTATACAACTATTTGTGTATACCGTACAAGTGTTTGTGTATACAAGTGTTTGTGTATACCGTGCAAGTGTTTGTGTATACCGTACAAGTGTTTGTGTATACAAGTGTTTGTGTATACCGTGCAAGTGTTTGTGTATACCGTACAAGTGTTTGTGTATACCGTACAAGTGTTTGTGTATACCGTACAAGTGTTTGTGTATACCGTACAAGTGTTTGTGTATACAAGTGTTTGTGTATACCGTACAAGTGTTTGTGTATACCGTACAAGTGTTTGTGTATACAACTGTTTGTCTGTTTGTGTAAACAAGTGTTTGTGTATACCGTACAAGTGTTTGTGTATACCGTACTGTTTGTGTATACCGTACAAGTGTTTGTGTATACCGTACAAGTGTTTGTGTATTCAACTGTTTGTGTATACCGTACAAGCATTTGTGTATTCAACTGTTTGTGTATACCGTACAAGTGTTTGTGTATACAACTGTTTGTGTATACCGTACAAGTGTTTGTGTATACAACTGTTTGTGTATACCGTACAAGTGTTTGTGTATACAACTGTTTGTGTATACCGTACAAGTGTTTGTGTATACAACTGTTTGTGTATACCGTACAAGTGTTTGTGTATACAACTGTTTGTGTATACCGTACAAGTGTTTGTGTATACAACTGTTTGTGTATACCGTACAAGTGTTTGTTTGTGTATACAACTGTTTGTGTATACCGTACAAGTGTTTGTGTATACCGTACAAGTGTTTGTGTATTCAACTGTTTGTGTATACCGTACAAGTGTTTGTGTATACAACTGTTTGTGTATACCGTACAAGTGTATGTGTATACTGTACAAGTGTTTGTGTATTCAACTGTTTGTGTATACCGTACAAGTGTTTGTGTATACCGTACAAGTGTTTGTGTATACCGTACAAGTGTTTGTGTATTCAACTGTTTGTGTATACCGTACAAGCATTTGTGTATTCAACTGTTTGTGTATACCGTACAAGTGTTTGTGTATACAACTGTTTGTGTATACCGTACAAGTGTTTGTGTATACAACTGTTTGTGTATACTGTACAAGTGTTTGTGTATACAACTGTTTGTGTATACCATACAAGTGTTTGTGTATACAACTGTATGTGTATACCCTACAAGTGTTTGTGTATACAACTGTTTGTGTATACCGTACAAGTGTTTGTGTATACAACTGTTTGTGTATACCGTACAAGTGTTTGTGTATACAACTGTTTGTGTATACCGTACAAGTGTTTGTGTATACAACTGTTTGTGTATACCGTACAAGTGTTTGTGTATACCGTACAAGTGTTTGTGTATTCAACTGTTTGTGTATACCGTACAAGTGTTTGTGTATACAACTATTTGTGTATACCGTACAAGTGTTTGTGTATACAAGTGTTTGTGTATACCGTGCAAGTGTTTGTGTATACCGTACAAGTGTTTGTGTATACAAGTGTTTGTGTATACCGTGCAAGTGTTTGTGTATACCGTACAAGTGTTTGTGTATACCGTACAAGTGTTTGTGTATACCGTACAAGTGTTTGTGTATACCGTACAAGTGTTTGTGTATACAAGTGTTTGTGTATACCGTACAAGTGTTTGTGTATACCGTACAAGTGTTTGTGTATACAACTGTTTGTCTGTTTGTGTAAACAAGTGTTTGTGTATACCGTACAAGTGTTTGTGTATACCGTACTGTTTGTGTATACCGTACAAGTGTTTGTGTATACCGTACAAGTGTTTGTGTATTCAACTGTTTGTGTATACCGTACAAGCATTTGTGTATTCAACTGTTTGTGTATACCGTACAAGTGTTTGTGTATACAACTGTTTGTGTATACCGTACAAGTGTTTGTGTATACAACTGTTTGTGTATACCGTACAAGTGTTTGTGTATACAACTGTTTGTGTATACCGTACAAGTGTTTGTGTATACAACTGTTTGTGTATACCGTACAAGTGTTTGTGTATACAACTGTTTGTGTATACCGTACAAGTGTTTGTGTATACAACTGTTTGTGTATACCGTACAAGTGTTTGTTTGTGTATACAACTGTTTGTGTATACCGTACAAGTGTTTGTGTATACCGTACAAGTGTTTGTGTATTCAACTGTTTGTGTATACCGTACAAGTGTTTGTGTATACAACTGTTTGTGTATACCGTACAAGTGTATGTGTATACTGTACAAGTGTTTGTGTATTCAACTGTTTGTGTATACCGTACAAGTGTTTGTGTATACCGTACAAGTGTTTGTGTATACCGTACAAGTGTTTGTGTATTCAACTGTTTGTGTATACCGTACAAGCATTTGTGTATTCAACTGTTTGTGTATACCGTACAAGTGTTTGTGTATACAACTGTTTGTGTATACCGTACAAGTGTTTGTGTATACAACTGTTTGTGTATACTGTACAAGTGTTTGTGTATACAACTGTTTGTGTATACCATACAAGTGTTTGTGTATACAACTGTATGTGTATACCCTACAAGTGTTTGTGTATACAACTGTTTGTGTATACCGTACAAGTGTTTGTGTATACAACTGTTTGTGTATACCGTACAAGTGTTTGTGTATACAACTGTTTGTGTATACCGTACAAGTGTTTGTGTATACAACTGTTTGTGTATACCGTACAAGTGTTTGTGTATACCGTACAAGTGTTTGTGTATTCAACTGTTTGTGTATACCGTACAAGTGTTTGTGTATACAACTGTTTGTGTATACCGTACAAGTGTTTGTGTATACCGTACAAGTGTTTGTGTATTCAACTGTTTGTGTATACCGTACAAGTGTTTGTGTATACAACTGTTTGTGTATACCGTACAAGTGTTTGTGTATACCGTACAAGTGTTTGTGTATACCGTACAAGTGTTTGTGTATACCGTACACGTGTGTGTGTATACCGTACAAGTGTTTGTGTATACCGTACAAGTGTTTGTGTATACCGTACAAATACCGTACAAGTGTTTGTGTATACCGTACAAGTGTTTGTGTATACAACTGTTTGTGTATACCGTACAAGTGTTTGTGTATACCGTACAAGTGTTTGTGTATACCGTACAAGTGTTTGTGTATACCGTACAAGTGTTTGTATATACCGTACAAGTGTTTGTGTATACCGTACAAGTGTTTGTGTATACCGTACAAGTGTTTGTGTATACCGTACAAGTGTTTTGTATACCGTACAAGTGTTTGTGTATACCGTACAAGTGTTTGTATATACCGTACAAGTGTTTGTGTATACCGTACAAGTGTTTGTGTATACCGTACAAGTGTTTGTGTATACCGTACAAGTGTTTGTGTATACCGTACAAGTGTTTTTATATACCGTACAAGTGTTTGTGTATACCGTACAAGTGTTTGTGTATACCGTACAAGTGTTTGTGTATACCGTACAAGTGTTTGTGTATACCGTACAACTGTCTGTATATACCGTACAAGTGTTTGTGTATACCGTACAAGTGTTTGTGTATACCGTACAAGTGTTTGTGTATACCGTACAAGTGTTTGTGTATGTGTATACCGTACAAGTGTTTGTGTATACCGTACAAGTGTTTGTGTATACCGTACACGTGTTTGTGTATATACCGTACAAGTGTTTGTGTATACCGTACAAGTGTTTGTGTATAAATACACATTTATATGTGCATACAAGTGTTTGTTTATGTGTATATACCGTACAAGTGTTTGTGTATAAATACACATTTATATGTGCATACAAGTGTTTGTTTATGTGTATATACCGTACAAGTGTTTGTGTATAAATACACATTTATATGTGCATACAAGTGTTTGTTTATGTGTATATACCGTACAAGTGTTTGTGTATAAATACACATTTAATTGTGCATACAAGTGTTTGTTTATACAAGTGTTTGTGTATACAAGTGTTTGTGTATAAATACACATTTATATGTGCATACAAGGTTTGTTTATGCAAGTGTTTGTGTATACAAGTGTTTGTGTATGTATATATACACATTTATATGTGCATACAAGTGTTTGTTTATGTGTATATACCGTACAAGTGTTTGTTTATAAATACACATTTATATGTGCATACAAGTGTTTGTTTATACAAGTGTTTGTGTATACAAGTGTTTGTGTATAAATACACATTTATATGTGCATACAAGCGTTTGTTTATGCAAGTGTTTGTGTATACAAGTGTTTGTGTATGTATATATACACATTTATATGTGCATACAAGTGTTTGTTTATGTGTATTGAATTGAACTGGATTTTATAGTCGCACCAACACCCAAGGTCATATGGCGACTTTCCAGCTTCCATTGGTGGAGGAAGACCCCAGGTGCCCCTCCGGGCAATTTTTGTGCACGGGCGGGAACCTGGGTAGAACCACCGATGTTCCGCAAGCCAGCTGGATAGCTTCCTCACATAAAGATTCCTA
Organism: Cyrtodaria siliqua; assembly: GCA_037043455.1. Taxonomy (NCBI): domain Eukaryota; kingdom Metazoa; phylum Mollusca; class Bivalvia; order Adapedonta; family Hiatellidae; genus Cyrtodaria; species Cyrtodaria siliqua. The sequence continues at coordinate 16,309 of JAWPHD010009811.1, read as the reverse complement.
GGCCCCTGAAGGATCGAACCTACAGCGGTGAGGGGCAAGTGATTTCAAGTCAGAGACGTTAACCACTCGGCCACGGACGCCCCAGTTTATGTGTATATACCGTACAAGTGTTTGTGTATAAATACACATTTATATGTGCATACAAGTGTTAGTTTATACAAGTGTTTGTTTATGCAAGTGGTTGTGTTTAAATACTCATTTATATGTGCATACAAGTGTTTGTTTATGCAAGTGTTTGTGTATACAAGTGTTTGTGTATATATATACACATTTATATGTGCATACCAATGTTTGTTTATACAAGTGTTTGTTTATACAAGTGTTTGTGTATACATGTGTTTGTTTATGGAAGTGTTTTTGTATAAATACACATTTATATGCATACAAATGTTTGAAGTGTTTATATAACCAAAAATGTATCTGTATAAATTTCCCCAAATGTAACTATCACACAAATGAGGCTTTCTTACCCAAATCTGTATTTGTTTGTTTGCATATTTTATTTGTTACCATTATAATAAGTGCAGGCATTTGGCAATATGAATATTCATGGGTAATTATTATTCATAAAAAATGCATATTTCGCAAACAATTATTTTAATTTAAATATATTTATACAGAATATGTATATTTTTATTTTTATGCATACAACTTTTTTTCATGTGAAATTCACATAAACTTAAATATGTTTGTTTCCATGTGAAGTTTGCGGGTTTTTTGTTTGCCATGTGAAACAAGGGAGGAGATGGGTGGAGAAAATTGCCTGAAGAGGTCTCAGTATCCAGCGGTTTTTAATATGAGGAAATATATATAATTTTTGTTTTAATATGTTTAATTTATTCAGTTTTGTGTATTTAAATTAACTTCAATATTTTTATCGGTGGTTTATGTCGTGAAGACAGGCTTCATCCTGCACGGTAATAATACAACCTAATACACGACTGGTGTGTAATGTATGAGCTGTAGCATTGAGTGGATAATATTTCTTATCACATAACTCACAATGTGGGAGTGAAATAATGTGGGAGTGAAATAACGTGGGAGTGAAATAACACCATTCTATATTTTCAATATACCACTAGTTATATGAATATGCAAATAAGCCTTGTATGTGCTGTCAAAAAAAATCGAAAATGGCTATGATCCAATTCCCATGTTTATGTCGGTTTCGCGCGTTAAAGCGATAGGCAAAATGCAATAAAAGTTGATATGTGAGTTATGTTTTAAATAGAATCTAACATTAGTTCTCATTCATTATTGAATTTATTAAACTCGTTAGCAAAAATGATATCATGCTCGGCAAGAGCCTTGCATTAAATCATTTTGCCAACTTGTTTAATAAATTCGATAATGAATGAGAACTCCGTAAGATCCTCTATATGTCACAATATGCTCAGGCCCCTAGTTGTGTAATCGGTGCAGCGATAATATGTTAATTGTGCTTTAAATTTACATTAATTATGTTTTCCTTATTTAACAAAGAAACAACAATTGCAGATCATTTGCCCTTTTAACTTTGGCCATTTATGGATGTGCAGATATTTCATATAGACCTCGGTGAATTTATATAACATGCTTCATAACCAATGTGCCAAAAAAGATTATTAAACAACTTGTAGAATGGTTGCTGATATTTCCTTTGTATTTCCACAGGTGTAAGTCATTTAATTGAAAATAACTTCTGTCCGAATAACTGGTGTACTCTAACTGCCAGTTATCGGAAGTTAGAGCATGGCAGATACATGAAATGGACATGCTACACAACAGAGTATGGTATCATCTTGTTGGTTGATTTTAACACCTCGATGGGCGTTGCCGATGAGACCATACTCTGTCTTTTACTTGTGATTATTAAGTAAAACACACATGCCTAATAAAGCCTTCAATGTTTAATACCGAGTTTACTTCTACACTATTTAAAAAAAAGAGTTATGCGTCAAATTGTTTTCAGTTGGTGACTCGTGATGCACTTTAACAAGGTGGCAGTCGAGACGATAGCTGAACCCTGACACGTAACCAGACGATCCTTCACGCATACACTCATTGTAAAAAGTAAAGAAAATATGTAGTACAGATGCACCAGAGTTTAAATTGACATCAAAGGAAGCACGGCAATCTGAATTTGTTTAAAAATCGTGGCATCCCGATAGTGTTTCTACATAACTTATATGTTTGCAATCATTAATATTAAATAGTACTAGAATAAATCAAGGCAAACTGTTTTTAGCTCTACTGGCCAACGGCCAGCAGAGCTTATGGGATGGCGAGTTGTCCGTCTTCCGTCCGTCCGTCGTCCGTCTTCCGTCGTCCGTCGTCCGTCGTCCGTCGTCCGTCGTTAACTTTTGTCTCGTTAAGACGATAGGGCCTTCATTTTTCATCCGATCTTTAACAAACTTTAACAGGTTGTTAATATCAATGAAAGCTCGGACAAGTTCGAAAACCAGCCAGATCGAACCAGTAACAGCGGAGTTATGGCCCTTGACTTAGTTAAAAATGCTATATGTTGCCTCGTTAAGACAATAGGGCCTTCATTTTTCATCCGATCTTTACCAAACTTCACCAGATTGTTAATATCAATGATAGCTCGGACAAGTTCGAAAACCAGCCAGATCGAACAAGTAACAGCGGAGTTATGGCCCTTGACTTAGTTAAAAATGCTATATGTTGCCTCGTTAAGGCGATAGACCCCTCATTTTTCATCCGATCGTTATCAAATGTTACCAGATTGTTAATATCAATGAAAGCTTGGACAAGTTTAAAAACCAGCCAGATCGGACCAATAACAGCGGAGTTATGGCCCTTGGTTTAGTTAAAAATGCTATATTTTGCCTCGTTAAGACGATAGGGCCTCCATTTTTCATCCGATCTTTACCAAACCGTACCAGATTGTTACTATCAATAGAAGCTTGGACAAGTTCGAAAACCAGCCAGTTCGGACCAGCAACAGCAGAGTTATAGCCCTTGATTTAGTTAATAATTCTATATTTTGCCTCGTTAAGACGATAGGGCCTTCATTTTTCATCCGATCTTTACCAAACATTACCAGATTGTTAATATTAATGAAAGCTTTGACAAGTTCGAAAACCAGCCAGATCGGACCCGCAACAGTGGAGTTATGGCCCTTGATTTAGTTGAAAAAAAGTATATTACGATAGGGTCTTGATTTTTCGTCGGATCTTTACCAAACTTTACCAGATTGTTAATATTAATGAAAGCTCTGACAAGTTTGAAAACCAACCAGATCGGACGAGAAACAGCGGAGTTATGGCCCTTGATTTAGTTAAATATGATATATTTTGCCTCGTTAATACTATGATAGGGCCTTCATTTTTCATCCGAACTTTACCAGATTGTTACTATCAATGAAAGCTCCAACAAGTTTTAAAACAGCCAGATTGGACCATTTACACCGGAGTTATGGCCCTTGATTTTCTGAAATATGCTATATTTTGGCCTGATTAAGAAGAAAGGGCCTTCATTTGGCCAGATTTCAGTGAAACTTTTCAAGGATGATCAGTACCAAGCCTAGTTGTACATATCGTCACTGTATTCCAGTTGAATGATTTTGGTGGAGTCCCTTTAAAGGTTTTAATACACAAACTTTGTCTGGACTAGTTCTCCTGAACCCCTGGCTGGATTTGAACGAAACTTGATAAGGATGATCAGTATCAGGTCTAGTTGTGCAAATCATTGCCGTGTTTCAGTTGAATGATTTTTGGCAGAGTTATGGCCCTTTAAAGGTTTTAATACACAAACTTTGTCTGGACTAGTTCTCCTGAACGCCTCCCCACATTTCAACGAAACTTTACAGGGATGATCAGCAGCAAGCATAGTTGTGCATATCATCGTGGCATTCTGGTTAACAGATTTTTGGTGGAGTTATGGCCCTTTAAAGTTTTTTGATACACAAACATTTTCCGGGCTAGTTCTCCTGAACCCCTTTCTGGATTTTAACGAAACTTAACAAGGATGATCAGTATCAAGGCTAGTTGTGCATATCATCGCAATATTCGTGTTGAATTATTTTTGGCAGAGTTATGGCCCTTTAAAGGTTTTAATAGCCAAACGTTGTCCAGATTAGTCTCTTCTGAATTCCTTGCTGGATTTCAACAAATCTTGATGGGGATGATCAGTACCAAGCCTAGTTGTACCTGTCATTGCCGTGTTGTGGTTGAATGAATTTTGGCAGAGTTATGACCCTTTAAAGGTTTTAATACACAAACTTCGTACAGACTAGTTCTCCTGAACCTCTGGCTGGATTTCAACGAAACTTGTCAGGGACAATCAGTACCAAGCCTAGTTGCGTATATCATCACCATGTTCTGGTTGAACGATATTTGAAAGAGTTATGGACCCTTATACATAAACTTTATCTAGAGCCAGTAGAGCGTCCACAGGCCCTCTTGGGCCTCTTGTTACATATTTCTAACTGTTGATTATATAGCACCAAAAATAAAAGGTAAACATTTGGAAAAATAATGATTTGTTTTGTTTGTTTGTATGTTTTACGTCATTTTCAACACGCATCTCTGCAAATCAGGGTGAGACGGTCCCAGGCCCATTCTCCATATTTTATCTCGATGTACATGGAGGATGAGCCTGGCATGTTCATGCCTGTTTGGCGCCATATAACCTTTCATATTGCCATGTGTCCCTTTAAGAAACTAAATTGTGTAAAATATGCATTATTAATTATTTGCGAAACGATTCTTACGGATGGCGGGAGGTGTACTGTACTGGTTCTACCCAGGAAAAGTGGGTGGTCTGCCTCCACCTTAAAAAATCAACCGTCGTATATATAACCTTACATGTGTTGAAAATGACGTAAAACACCACACAAACAAACAAAATAATAATGTATTTTTGGCTGTAGTTCTTCTGACACTAGGTGAGGATGATATTCCTCTAGCATAACTGAGCTTGTTCAGGTTAATTATAGGGCATTTGAAGTTCATTTTTGTTCACTTGTTTGTTAGTTTGTAATATATGCATGACCCAGATGGTCACTAACAGTTAGTTAATAGTTACATAATGTATATTTTTAAATTATGTACTTAAATCGCTGAGCTCAAAATATGTCCCGCTTTCCCCTGTAAAACACAAAGGAGAAATACATAAGCTGCTGCTTAATGCTTTGTTTTTTAAGCAATATAGCAATCACAAAATAAATGTTCATGTGGTACTGTATAAAGATTTGTTGTTACCTTTGCTTAGCCCTTAACCCGCTACATATATATAATGGACTGTTCTTTCTTTGAATTAAGACTATTACATTTTTGTGACAAAGGGGTGTTTTGGGGGAAATGACTGATCAGCAGCCAGACATTGTAAACCCTTATCAGTCCGGGAGTTACTGAGTTTACAGTGGCCACAAAGGCTATTATAGTCGTGCTTAGCAGGTTAAGGGTTAAAATGTGTTATTTTGTTTCCAAAGCTGTGATTAAGATGTACGAGGGAGGACCAAAAAGTAACCAGAAAGTGTAAGGATGAACAAGGGAAGACCAAAAAATGTCTTTAAACAAAACTGTAATCATTCTAACATGAAAACACCATGAGTAACTAGAATATGATCATTAAACCCCAGCGTGCGATAGATTACACATATTAGATATACACTGCAGTTAGTATTTTGTCTGCTTCAAGATAAGGGTTTCTGACCAATCACTATTTTATTTTTTCAGGTACAGCTATAAATAGATGCACCAGAATTCAAAATTTGACAGTTAGGAATAAAAGTTTTGTTCTAGAAAGTATGGAAATAAATACATTATATAATTATGTTGATATATCTGTATAGGGTAATGTGTTTTGTATTTACATACGAAATTTTGTGGTTTAAAAAATGCTTTATTTAGAAACTTGTGATTAAACCTCTCTAAGTAGCATAATGTATACAATGATCAAAAAAGTTTCTCGGGGGGCCATTTTTGGGTTTTTTATACTCATGCCTGCTTTTAGCTAGATTTAGCCTATAAACCTTAGTATTACACACATATTAGATTTTATTTACACTTTCAGGGTCATTTTGGTCTTTTCTCGTGCCATATTACATATATGTTAATGTTTTTTGCAACTGTGTTGTAGATGGTAACACTGCTGTTGTTACCAATTTTTAGCTCTACTGATCAGAGATCAGCAGAGCTTATGCCGTGGTGCGGCGTCCGTCGTCCGTCCGTCCGTCTGTCTGTCCGTAAACTTTTATTTGTAGCGACTACTTCTCTGAAACTACTGGATGGATATTCATGAAACTTTACAGAAATGTTGCCCATGAAGTCTAGTTGATCCTAGCAAAAATTCATGTTGATATGAAATCCAAGATGGCTGCCAAAGCTAAAAATAGATTTTTAAAATACAAGTTTGTAGCGACTACTTCTTGAAAACTCTAAGTGATATTGATATGAGACTTTTTCTAAAATGATCAGCATGACATGATGTTGGTCCTTGTCAAAAATCGTTTTGATTCGATGTTAAACATGGCTGCCAGTGGCCATCTTTGTTTACATAGAGTTATATAGTAAAAACTTGTAGCAACTACTCCTCTGAAACTACTTAGCGGATTTTCATGAAACTTGTAGTGACTACTCCTCTGAAACTACTTGACAGGTGTTCATGAAACTTCATAGGAATGTTGCTCTTGATGTCTAGTTGATCCTAGAAAAAGTTCAGACTGGCCGGAAATTCAAGATGGCCGCCACGGCTAAAAATAGATTTAAAATAAATAAATTTGTAGCGACTACTTCTTGAAAACTGTAAGTGATATTGATATGGGACGTTTTCTAAAATGATCAGCATGACATGATGTTGATCCTTGTCGACATTTATTTCGATGCGACTTTACATAGATTTATATAGTAAAAACTTGTAGCGACTACTGCTCTGAAACTACTTGACGAATTTTTATTGATCCCAGATTTTTTTTCGATTGATTTTCATGAAACTTCACAGAAATGCTGATCTAGCTATCAAAAACCTATCAGTAGAGCTTCAAGGTCATAGACCTCTTGTTTTATCTGATCTTTACCAAATTTGTTTAGAATGTTACTATCAATAAAGCTTATGAACAAGTTGCCTGATTGATATCCATCCATATACTCACTCCTAGACACAGCAGACTTATTGCCCATGATTACCAGTTGAGCGATCTAGGGTCATCCTGGCCCTCTATGTTCAACAATGGCTATAACTTGACAATGTTCCAATAGCCATGTGACCTTTCCAGTATGAAAGGTCAAGGTTGCAGTCAAGGTCAAATTATAGTCATGTGACCTTTGCAATGTAAGTGTTAGTATCGCAGGCTGATCAGGATTTACAATGTCTGGCTGCTGATCAGTCATTTCCCCAAAACATCCCTTTGTCACATAAATGGAATGGTCTTAATTCAAAGAAAGAACAGTCCATTATATATATGTAGGCGGTTAAGGCTTAATGAAAACCCTAGGTACACCAAAAAAGCCACCTCAGTAGCTTAGTGGATAAGGCTTTGTGCTCTAGAGCTACATACCGCTGGTCCACGTGCTCCCAGGCACAGGACTGTCTGATGGGAAACTTCACTCTTACCTAATCTCCATCTAGAGCTACATACCTCTGGTCCACGTGCTCCCAGGCACAGGACTGTCAGATGGGAAACTTTACTCTTACCTAATCTCCATCTAGAGCTACATACCTCTGGTCCACGTGCTCCCAGGCGCAGGACTGTCTGATGGGAAACTTTACTCTTACCTAATCTCCATCTAGAGCTACATACCTCTGGTCCACGTGCTCCCAGGTGCTGGAATGTCTGATGGGAAACTTCACTCTTACCTAATCCCCATCTAGAGCTACATACCTCTGGTCCACGTGCTCCTAGGCGCAGGACTGCCTGATGGGAAATCACTCTTACCTAATCCCCATCTAGAGCTACATACCTCTGGTCCACGTGATCCCAGGCACAGGACTGTCTGATGGGAAACTTCACTCTTACCTAATCTCCATCTAGAGCTACATACCTCTGGTCCACGTGGGTTCGCTCCCAGGCACAGGAATATCTGATGGGAAATCACTCTTACCTAATCTCCATCTAAAGCTATATACCTCTGGTCCACGCGGGTTCGCTCCGAGGCACTGAAATGTCTGATGGGAAACTGCACTCTTACCTAATCTCCACCTAGAGCTACATACCTCTGGTCCACGCGGGTTTGCTCCCAGGCACTAGAATGTCTGATGGGAAACTTCACTCTTACCTAATCTCCATCTAGAGCTACATACCTCTGGTCCACGTGGGTTCGCCCCCAGGCGCTGGAATATCTGATGGGAAATCACTCTAACCTAATCTCCATGTAGAGCTACATACCTCTGGTCCAAGCGGGTTCGCTCCCAGGCACTGGAATGTCTGATAGGAAACTTCACTCTTACCTAATCTCCATCTAGAGCTACATACCACTGGTCCACGCGGGTTCGCTCCCAGGCACTGGAATGTCTGATGGGAAATTCACTCTTACCTAATCTCCCTCTAGAGCTGACATACCTCTGGTCCATGTGGGTTCACTCCCTGGTTGAGGCATGTCTGATGGGAAACTTTATTTTTTCCTAATCTCCCGCTGGAGTTGCTGCCACCATATAACCTAATATTGTTGCGTTAACGGGACGTAAATTGTAAAAATGCATTAATTATATCACCTAAAATCCACTGGTGTAATAAAAGCATTCCATCGATTTTGTGAAAGACATTTCTGTAAAAATAATGACCTATACTAGCAGTCTGCCAGAGAATGCTCCTGTTAGGAACAAAGACCTAATAACAGATGGATATGAAACTGTGAATTGTATCTAAATTTCCTTTAACAAAATGTAAACAAATTTCACAAAATATTGCCCCCAACTTTAAATACACATATCATAAAGAGTTTTATGGGTATATGTTTCATTTATGTCAAAACCCGTCACAAATTTACTTCTCTTTTTAATAATGGTGTTTTCTTTACTTTAATGTTTTAAGCAAAAAAGGAGCTTGAAGAGAAGTTTCACTTTGCAAATTGCTTGGTTTTTAAGGGAAAAGCCAAAAATTATGATATTTTTAACTTAAATAAATAATTTTTTATACAGTTTCGTCTTCTGAAAATAAAAATAAATTGGTATAATCCCATTTTGCTATTCTTTATGAATCTTGAATGTATTCTCATCAAAATCACAGAATTTAAATGAAAAGTTAAGATGCCACGTGATATTTTGGCATCTTCATTGGTTCACGTAGGAATTGAACTGAATTGGATTTTATAGTCACACCAACAGCTAGGGTCATATGACGACTTTCCAGCTTCCACTGGTGGAGGAAGACCCCAGGTGCCCAGCTGGGCAATTTTCATGCAAGGGCAGGCACCTGGGTAGAACCACCGACATTCCGCAAGCCAGCTGGATAGCTTCCTCACATAAAGATTCCTAGGCCCCTGAGGGATCGAACCTACAGCGGTGAGGTGCAACTCATAATTCATGTTACGCATATTCAGTCGCGGATATTTTAAGAACCCGCGAAAAATCATGTTAATCGGCCCAAATACATTATTATATGACCTGAACACCAAGATTGAGTTTCGATAAACGTTTTTGTAGTGTAGTTTTGCCTTTATTTGGCAGAATAGTTTCTTTAATTGTTTTATCAAAACTACAAAACGCAGTGACATTGTAAACATGCTATGCAATGGGCAATGCAAAAAAAATAAATAGTTTAACGGGAAATTCGGCAATAAAGCATTTCTCAAGCATTGCAATTCGTATTATATTCACGGTTGTGAGGGGTCAAGTCGGAGACTAACCACTCGGCCACGGATGCCGCTTTGGTTCACATAGGAAGTTACCAATCTGTTTGTTATTAGGCCTGTAGGTCTGTGCTAGGAACCAATGTACAGACTGATATGGAGAACTGCAGACATGGCACACATAAGAAATTCCACCAGACCATTGATTTTACTCTTGAGCCTCAAGGTATACCCGTGATATGGCATAATGCATGTTATATGATCATCAATAAAACTAACAGTTCTGTATAGGGTATTGCCAAGAACATAAAAGTTCTGCACTCGACTATCAAATAAACCATTGATTTTGCTTTCTAAGCTCACTTAAGGTCATTTGCAACGTAGATTGATTTATTACATAATACACTCCAGGACTTTAAAACGCTTCATGAACATAATATAGTTTCAGTAATTCTTTACAAGCACCTTTTAAACTAATGGTGCGATCAACATTGTGTATCGCCTATTCAGAATCGATTTTAGCTCTACTGATCAAAGATCAGCAGAGCTTATGCCGTGGTGCCGTGGTTGCACTTGATGTCTAGTTGAGCCAAGCAAAATTTCCGGTCGGCCTGAAATTCAAGAAGGACACAATGGCTCAAAATAGATTTTTTAAAAACAAATTTGTAGCGACTACTTCTTGAAAATTGTAAGTGATATTGATATGGGACTTTTACTAAAATGATAAGCATGACATGATATTGGTCCTTATGAAATTATTTTGATTCGGCATTAAACGTGTCTTCCAGCGGCCATATTTGTAAACACTTTTAGTCCGCTACTCCTCTGAAACTACTTGACAGATTTTCATGAAACTTCACAGGAATGCTGATCTAGCTATCAAAACTATCAGTAGCGCTTCAAGGTCATTGACCTCTTGTTAAAGTAGCTATCCTGCCAACAACCAAATTTTACAAACCATGTACACCTTTTCTAAGCCTACTCATGACGAGGTATATATAAAACTTACATATTTTGAGAATCCAAACTCCAAAGACACAGCTTTAACCAGCCAGGCCAAACCCCATAATTCATTTTACACATATTTTCAATCACGGGTATTTTTAGAACCCATGAATAAAACCTATACTTTTTAATCCGCACATACATGTATACATTATTATAATGACCTGAACAGCTAGATAGAGGTTTAGTAAACAGGTTTGTAGTGTAATTTTGCCATTGTTTGACAGGTTAGTTTCCTTAACAATAATCAATTTTGCCGGTTTGATTTGGTGAAATATACTGAGCAAAAATAAAAAGTACCCCTTTTACTTTCCCTTATTATGTAGACAGCAAAACAGGAAATAATTAATGATGTATTTAGACTAATTAGATCGACCAGCACCAATAGTCCAAAAGATTGTTTTGAAAAGTTCAGTATACAAGAGTTATCCCCCTTGTTCTTAAACCATACTTTTTTGGTAAAAACGCATACAATCTACAAACATTACCTCAATTTGCCCAAGACAATATTCTCTTAACGTTGCTTTTGAAAAAAATCACAGAAAAACACAACACCGATTGTGTAGGGAGCAGCTTTTGAAAATCAAAAATCATCAAATTTCCTCCCTTTAAGGTTTCCATAGTATCCATAAGGGAGTATTGCTTGGCAAAATTTGAAACTGCTTAAAAACATCAAACATTGTTTAATTAAAGCACTGTTCAAGCAAGCTATACTACGCCCTCAAAAACTTGCCAATGGGAATACGAGCAAAAAAGGGGGGGTACTTTTTTTTTTTGTGAGTATATAAATACATGTACCTAATTTCCCCTAATAGTAGCACTGGCGCTGTGCAAAATGCTAAGGGTGCGCTATTAGAAAATGAAGAAAAAAAAGTGGGGTGGGGCAAATTACTTTAATATCAGCAATTATATTGTGTGCTAGATATATGTGTACATTTCAGATAGCAATGTAAAGTCAAGAACATTAGACAATAAAATACAAAAAAAATATATCTTCTGTTCTATTAACCTATTACAGAGACAAAGTGTGTTAAAGATTGCCATTTATGGCTATGCGCATGGTGTCGGTGTAAATATTTCGTGTATGGAGGACATCATGTTCAGTCCCTAGACAACTGAATTTGTGAATGTGTCTGTAAAAGCAAAATCAATCTTATTTAATAAAGATTGAGTTTTGATTCATAACCTCGACAGAACCATTGAATGGTTTCATCAATATCTGAAATTTTACAATTATTCACGTGATTGTATGGGGCATGTTGGGTTAGGACATTACTATGTTTGTTAAAAGCTTTGCCCCATATGGTTCCGGGGCAAGAATAGGGCCACTGCAGAGATCCCGCTGGAGGGGTAGGCAGAGGGGAACCCCCCCCCCCCCCCCCACCCCCCCACACACACACACACATTCATGTTCATGTTCATTTTATCATTTTTTGTTCATGCACATTAAAGGTCTTCATCATGGCCCCTGTATTGTTTCAGGTGCCATCTCGCTCAAATCACTAGAGCAGTGGCAGAAAAACACGTGGCTACAGTGTAAATGGAGTTTCTGCAGGTGAGAAGATGCTAGGCCCATTCTCCATATTTTATCTCGATGTAAATGGAGGATGAGCCTGGCATGTTCATTCCTGTTAGGTGCCGTATAACCTTTCATGTGTTGGCCTTAAAACCCCAGTTCAATTCAATTCAAGTTAAAAGCTTTGCAAAATTAATGTCAGTATTGAACATTGAAACATTTTTACTGAAACTTGTCAGTTCTTGAAGCATTCGAGTTTTAAACAATGCTCAGACCAAGATTATAAATGAAGGGGTGTATTTATATGTTACGCTTATCACACATCTATGAGTCAGTGAAAGTTGGTAGAGCATTTTAGAGGAAAATGAATTGATGCTGCGCATATTATTTCAGAGTTCCAGTCAATTGTTTTTTATTATTTTTTGAGGAGTAATTCCCCTTTTAGTCACACTAGCTCCCCCTACAGTTTCTATAAGATAAGATAAGATAAGATAAGCGACTTTATTTAAAGAGGGTAACATATTTAGTTTAAAACTAATCTTCCACATGGCCCTCTATTATTTACCACATTTTCAACAACAATACATGTTTAATATAAAATGACATATCTGATGTACATTTCCAATTAAATCAAGTTCATCATCATCATTTTAGAATATATGGTGACTTATGACTTACACACACAATCACATTCACACATGAATTTCTCATTGACAGTGACATTTAGCAAAAAACAATATATACAGATTAACAATATATGCTAAAACAAAATAAAAATAAAGTTTAAAAAAAAAAACAGTTGCAATAATCCAATAATTAAAGAAAAACAATTTAAACATTTTTCATTAATTTAATTAAATTGCTTTGAAATGCCATTATTGACGATCTGTCTTTAATGTTGGTAGGTAAATTATTCCAAATTATTGGTCCTGAGTATGTTAAACTTTGTTTAAATATTTCTTTATTAGGTTTTGGTATTATGAAATTGTTTGAAGAACATGATCGTGTTATTGTTGTATTTTCATTAACTTGTCTTAATGTGAACATTTCATTGACATAAGATGGAGTTTTACATTTTGATATTTTATACATAAACTTTGCTTTTCTAAGCACTGTTAATATTTTCAATTCCTGCATGCTTTCTAATGAGTTTTCAACTTCATAATCAAGAATAACTTTGCAAGATCTTTTTTGTAGTCGTAATATTCTATTTATCAGATTAAAATGAAAATTGATGGATGAGGCTAAGGGAAAGTGTCTTACCAGCCTCCCCTGTATATTGAAGTTTCAGGGGCAGGGCTGTGTCTTACCAGCCTCCCCTGTATATTGAAGTTTCAGGGGCAGGGCTGTGTCTAAATCAGTATGTAGGCACAAGGTCTAGAGGTCTTACCAGCCTCCCCTGTATATTGAAGTTTCAGGGGCAGGGCTGTGTCTAAATCAGTGTGTAGGCACAAGGTCTAGAGGGATTTCCTCCACTCCATACCCCCTCGGTTTTTATTGCATTTTTTGGCATTTTCATTTTTTTGATTTCTGGGGACAATGTGTAGGCACGTGCCTACAGTGCCTATAGGCAGCTACGCCACTGCTGAACCACTCTAATACTATAGAGGCCTTTTAAAGTGTAGCTGTACACTTCAGGAAGTATTAAATTTGAGCTTTAATCTACAGAGAGACTTGCCCATGTGGTTGCTGGGGTAAAATACTAGCACTGCAATATCTCACAAACACACTGTCGCATGCAGAGCTAGGGCTAGGACCCCACATTCATATTCATTTTTATGCAAACATGGAAACATGGCTCCTTTGTAAATGGAGTGCCTTTATAGAATTAGCAGTATTCTGCGGGTAAGAAGGTCCTAGGCTCATTCTCAATATTTTATCTTGATGTAAATGGAGGATGAGCTTGGCACGTTCATTCCTGTTAGGCACCATATAACCTTTCATGTGTTGGTGCGCCCGAAAACCCATTTCAGTTCAGAGACTTCCAAGAGGATGATATATGGCTAGATAACTTGGTTACTTAGACATACACTGTGTTTCTCCTAATAGTATTGCCTGGGTGCTATACAGAATGCCAAGGGGGCGCTGTCTTAAAATTAAAAAAATAATAAAATATTAGGATTATATAAAAAATGGAAAATTAATTGATGTATTGAATTAATTTTGAAGAAAAAATGTGAGGGTATTCATCATCCTCAGTGATAGTTTTTAAAAAGGTGTGATGGGGTGGGGTTGGGGTTTACCCCTGTTCTGGGGAGGTGCTGCTATTAAGGAAAACACTATATTCTGTAGTAGACTGTAGATTAGGCTGTCCATCACAATGGCCAACAGTGCATCTCTGTGAATAATTCCAGGAATAATAAATAATTCAAACCATTCCTGCATAATTCTGCCCAGATTGTACTAGTCCTTGGTGAGACTTTGATGTGAGTACTTATGAAAATGTTCCGTTTGCTATTCTAATGAAGACAAATTAAGCAAATTCTTCGAGAGAAGTATGTACTTTGGGAATTCTTGGTTTGATGTTGCTGTGTGTTTATGATAATGAAGTCCAGCTGATTATTAAGTCTTGGTTTGATGTTGCTGTGTGTTTATGATAATGAAGTCCAGCTGATTATTGTCTTTTACTAAGAAGTGTTATTGAAGTCGGTTAAGGATAATTTAGCATAAATAGCTGCTTTATTGAATCAACGTTAGTTGTCTATTTATGGAACTAGCTAAAGTAGATTACTTTAAATGGACACATTTAAGTTTTGCCTTAAACCTGATTAACCATACCTAATTAAATAAAAAAAATGTTATGTCTATAGTCTTAACGTGTTATGTAGGACTATAAATAACTAAGAACGACCAACGTGTTCTAACTAATAATCTGTAATTACGATGTTATTCATTGTAATGTAAATAGGGAACTGACCAGCAGTAGTTATAGTGTTCCAGACTGGAGTGCGTGGTCAGAGAGTGTCTGTTATAAGACGACATATGGTAATACAACAGTTTTCATTTTTTCGTCTTATTCTAGCATAGGTTTTAATATTTTTTGGTGCAATATAATCAACAGTAATACGCAAAAACAATTTGTTTTAAATTTTATTATAATTAATATCAATGATTTAACAAATGCAAATTATGTAAACAGGAGGCCATGCGTCTTTTTTTAAAAAAAGATTGCCATGGTTCCCTTTAATGAATCAATATAATTTGTTTTCTAATGGAAATGCTTTGTTTTTAACTAATGTTTGTAACTGATATCAGAATTCAATTAGCCTCTTATATTTTCATACCAATAATACTAGAACAAATGTACACACTTGTTCAAATGATGTGTACAACATACTTCTATACTATTCTAACGCTCTTTGATTTTCTTACACTTGAGGTACATAATGAAAGCTATAAGGTTCTAGTGTTCTTCTTAGACTACTGGTATCTCTATTGGTCTTCTTAGACTACTGGTATTTAGACTACTGGTTTCTCTATTGTTCTTCTTAGACTACTGGTATCTCTATTGTTCTTCTTAGACTTCTGGTATCTCTATTGTTCTTCTTAGACTATTGGTATCTCTATTGTTCTTCTTAGACTACTGGTATCTCTATTGTTCTTCTTAGACTATTGGTATCTCTATTGTTCTTCTTAGACTATTGGTATCTCTATTGTTCTTCTTAGACTACTAGTATCTCTAATGTTCTTCTTAGTTTACTAGTATTTATATTGTTCGATATCCGACTACTTTACGCTCACACACACTATTATTACTGCGAGTGTAAGGAAAAGGTAATTTTAGTTTGGCTGCGAGTTCAAACGCACGAAGTGGATTTTCTTTTTTTTGTACCGCGATTGAATTCCATTTAACAATCTGGCTTTTAATTAGTAAATATTGAATATTATTACCTGATCTCCTATATAAATGCTATATCGTCATTTCTTGCTAATACACTAAGGAAAAGACTGTTCCCGGTGAAAACGAACTGTTACCGGGCTTTAGTTTCGACTGTTTCCCTCACGTGCTGGAATTTCGTTTGCGTGACGTCATGTTGCTTTTTTCACCATAGGTGAA